>WHPZ01590758.1:0-25002 GCA_016617965.1 Macrosiphum rosae
TATATTTTTTGAGAACCCATCATTTGTAATCCCCTTTCTACTACTCTACAATACCTAATATGTAGATAATATATTTGTGAGTGTATACCTATACACTTATTTATTTTGGTATCAGGTTCAAAGGTAGACCTAATTTATCTATTTTATGCAATAACGTATCGACGTATATAGTAGATTACCAGAACCTCAAACCTCCCATCTGAATCAATAGCTAATATTATTTTTGCTTTAAACTTTAATAGTATACCTACGCAATAATATTATTACAGGTGTTTATTTATCAAATATTCAAATGGTATAATACCTTAATAATGATTACATATTTAATTTTAATTAAGAACTATTATAAAATTATTATTTTGTATCTCAACCTAGATCCATATAGGTAGGTAACTATATTATATTATTAAACATTATATTTTTCTCAGTTCAGATTTCTAGATACACGCTTGTATATTATATATACATGTATTATAAATGATACCTATTGATATAATAATATGTGTATCGTGATAGCAGTATTATATTATTATGTATCGTATATTCGTATGTACCTATACAAAAAATTAATATAAAATATAATATTATTATATGTGTGCAGTGTGTATAGTGTGTACACAACCGCAGTGGTATATATATATAATAATATGGTGTGTAGTATGTAATATATTATAATATGTATGAAATGTAATTGCGACGACTTAAGTGCACCGAATATATATATATATATATTATACTTATCGTTTGAGGTGTACCTATAGGTATATATATATAGGTACAAACATACCGAATACAGGTATAATATGTGCACGTGCACTTAATAATAATTATATAATGGTGTACATAATACCGCGGTGCGAGGACGCGGGGTGCGAAGGAAATTGAAAATATTTATTTAACCGAGGGAATGGTTTTGGAGCACAGCCATTGGACAAGTGGCCAATTAACGTATAGGGCGGCCGAGGCGGAGTCTACGCGCGGCGGTGGCCGTCCGGGCGGCGCGAAACCATTAGACGGGAAACACGAAACAACTGGCGAACGACGCGTAAATTTAGAAACGCGCACCTAGCAATTATATATTACTATTTGATGTACCTACCATACTATTACCGCTATTACCGCTACTGTGCACTGCTGCAATATTGCAGTCTATAATATACATTAAACACACACCAAACACGCACGGCCGTCCGCGTGGTTTCTTTCTTTTTTTTTTTTTTCTCTAAAGGGGAGGTCTTTGCAGTAACAGCTGTTGGTGTAGTAGTACGCTGTAGTCGTACCTATATATAATATCTATAGCTGTACAACTATTGAACTATGAATGTATATATATATATAATACACGTGTATAGTGTAAAAATAATTACTGTATCGGATAAGTCGACCCTGCAGCAACGGCTGCAACAATATAATATTATATTATATTATACATAAATAAAATATTACTCTTATACTTATTAAATAAATATGTACATACATATAATTTTGTGGTACCTAGCTGCTACTGCTAACCGGATATGTCGACAAAACTTTTTTTTTTTTATTTATTTCTTGTGTAAGTACACAGCCAATTATAGATGACGCCATCTCAAATAATTTTACATGCGAAAATCGTGTAGCTTTAATATATATATATATGTATATAACTGCATAATTATATATCTAATCGAATTATAAAATATACACGCCGAATGGTTCGCTATTAGATAAATTATAAATTAATACTACCCATGAATTATTTTAAAGAAATAAAATATTAAAACGTACCTATGCGCCTCATTGATAAAAAATATTTAATTTTCTTCTACTTAATCACTATATTTAATCTCTGTTGCTGCAATGTCCTATTCATTATTAATATTTAAACTATTTTCTATTAAAATAAGTATTCAACTTAATCAGAAAATGTTGAACATTTTTTATCCAACATAACTTAAAATGCATTTTATTTTGACGATAGAACGAATTTTAGATGACCCTAGGGTCTGCAGCTATAGCCAAGTATAAATAATATCTTCATGTATATACATCGTAACTAAACCCTCGGCAAGTAAAGACAAAACAAGTTTGTACAGTTAAAAAGTTAAGAGGTTTTACCATATTTTATAAAATTATTATTTCAAATGTTGGTTAATTTTAGTTGCGCGTTTAGTTTTGAATATTTAGCAAACACAGAAGAAATTACATTTCCATAATAGCACAAATAATAAAAATTGAACAAATAGGTGGCACGCTAAGGTTTATTTTGGCTTTTAAATTAATACAAATTAAACTTAATGAATCATATAAGCGTGAACTGTTGCAATTCTTTGACATGTATTTGTTTTGAAATTTTTTTTGGTAACCTAATAGTATATCATTCTATCCCGCACTATATGTGCAAATGGTGTCGTCATTTCGCATTAATTTGTAGGATGGAAATACACATGTAATCAATAGGTAGGTACATATCAGAACCGATTGCATTTTTTCCATAAATATGACAATGCCTAAGATTTTTATTATTTTACGTAATATATTAATAATGGATATTAATAAAAAATAAACAAATCATAGACGATCACCACAGCACAATGCACAGATGCCATAGCTGCAATGCCAGGACGTATAATACTATAATATATGCATTATCATTGAAACAGAATTCTTTATAATATATGATCTACGCTCAGCTTCAAATATATTTCTCATTTCTCGCGCGGTGTCGAATGTCAGACAAATGGCTTGTTCGTATTATAGTATATTATTATATAATATTATGCTATATTATTTTTACACTGCCGTATACAGTGTTTCATTAAATACGTCTGGTAATTTTAAAATATTAACAACATTGTATAACATAATAATATATAATATACAATAGCAAATACTGCAAAGGACACAAATTGTGTACGAAGACAAAATTAGGTACAACTAAAATCACTCAACCGTTGTACACTCAGATACCTATATACAATTATACCTATATTGTCTACGTCTGAATATTTACATATAATTATATTATACACCATACGTAAATGCTTAAAACGATACTATATTATAATATATATTATATTATGAATGAGTGAAGAAACCGATGGCAGAGTTGACATTTTGAAAACTCTCCAAGCGAAAATAGCACGCCTGCTATATTATATTATGATTATGATGACGCGTGTTGCAAGGTAAATTATTTTTATAATATCACCGCATATTCACATTGTCGTATATATATTATACAAACTGCTCGTGTATAATTAATCGAAAACAGCATTCGTAAACGCAGTTTGAACCGTACATCTGTGGGCACAACTGTGGTGTGGACCGTTTTTAATTAAGTCAGTGCTTTGATTTGTGTGACGTAGGCCGGGGTAACCCTTAATTTATTTTATGAGCCAAAGCGCACCTACTAATTTAATCTGCAAGCTGCAAGAAACATATTGCAGTGAACGATGCGGCGTGTGTTGATATTTGTTTTTGTTTGAAAATGTATCTAACGCTTTTTGTGCGTCAAGTCGTTATAATAATATGTTACCGGCAACATTAAAAATTAAAATTGAAACTAGGTACAAAGGGTGCACTCTATAACTTAGTTAAGTAACTATAATACTTTAAGTTATATATAACTCAGTATACTAAAAATATTCATATTTTTAATTCTGTTTGACCAACATATATGAGACTAAACTATTGGATCATACATCCCTATGACTTACAATTACTTCGCTATTTTATATTTTACTGGATTTTTACAAAATCTAACTCAAAGTTGAAAATATATAATATGAAAATCCCTCGAAGGTAATATAATTTTCTTTCGGTCAATGCACCCATATATACCTATCTAATGTTGCCCAGCTGTTCAAAAACCACGCATAATATATAGGTAGCTGGTACCTATACATCTGGTATCTGCAGGTATATACATTGAGTAATATTTGAACAAGGTGATCTGTTAATCACATATTATATGAATATAGTATTTTTGTATACATATTCAATTTATGCTAAATAATTACTCGTTCCTTGTAGGTATCCACAAATATTTCAAAGAAGTATATAAAAAATATCTTATTATAGATCTATAATATAACCTATAATAATATGATATTTATTATTTAAAAATACTTATGTATATTATTCTTTCAAATGATAAGACATTAAAAATATAATTATCCAGTAACTTTTTTTTTAACAATATTGTAATATGTAGCCATTTAGGTATCTTTATAATTAAAACCACATTTCAATAAATTTTCTATATTACAAATCTTAATAACTTATCATTTTATGAGATGCCTACATTGGATTTACAATATTTTTAAACTTGAGCTTAATGTATAGCACCTTCATTTTCAACACTTATGATTTATAAAATTGGTACATGATATAATAAATTAAATAATGTGCTTAGGATATTATATAATATTTTAAAAATAAAATGTTCTGTGCGGAAGGCTTTAAAGGGATTTAAGTTCCATTCAAATTTTATAACATTCGTATAATGTATAATCGTATGTATAATATACTATATTGTGTTTGAATTTATATTCCGTTATGTGGATTTCAAAACGATACGCCCAAGTGTCAGGCTGACCCTTGTAATTTTTTTTTTGTCATCAAGTCCGTTTGGTTTCATTATCGACGTTTTTGCAGAGATTTTCACCATTTAGGGGCCCTGTGACTAGCCGTGCCGTGGCGCCCCGCCGCGATGTTGATTTGAAAATAACTTCCTCCCTTTTCTTCGTCTGTTTGAACATCCCTCTCTCCCACCCACCATAACTCTCTTTCACTCTCCAGGACCCCCGTCCAGTGGCGGTGAAAATAACATAGTGTCCTCGAGCTCTCACCCATCACACGCCCCCAAAATCGAATGATTGACTGTTTACGACACACAGTATATTTTCGAAACGGAATACACTATATATAATGTGTTCGCTGTACAGAAATATACGCATATATGTATACGAGCACACACATTAACTGCACGCACCAATATACGCATGCACGTGTACGCTTTTTTATTTAAACATTATAATTGAATACATGTATTGTTTAAGAATATAAATTAATTGAATATAAATTACATGTGACCATGTCAATTTATAATTACTATATGAAGACAATTAATATACAATTAATTACACATCTTATAAACGTCATGAATAAACAAAACCGTAGCGATCATAATATAAATATATAATACGGCGTATATAATAAATAAGTACAGGGTTATTCAATATTATGATTGATCCGATTTTAAACAATCGTATACTTCGAGTCCCCTGGCTTAGAGTGATAATCAATACATTAATTAAAGTAATACCCTTATAGTTTCTGTGGTACTAAATTATATTATATGTGTTCGATGTGGATTCCCTAAGTCTAACGAAAAACATTTAATCGACAGTAAAATACATCCCATGTCTACTTGCTCCAGATTATTATCCATTGTAAATTGTAATTGACTGCATCGATATTTTTATTTCCTCTGTGACGGAATGTGATGTGGATAAGCTAGTATGTTCTGCAGTATAACTATTCTTATCTTTATAACATACCCCCAAAATGAAAAGTCAAATGGCGTATATAATCCTGTGACCTAAAGCATCGTATGATTGTATATTCACTGTATCAATCATTTCGAATAACCCTGTAAAATCGCGCCAAGTATATAAATATAAAATGTACTTACGCAATATGGAAATCGAAGGACACATAAATCGTCTAATAATTAGCAATGTAAAACAGTAATATTACTACCTAATAACATAAGATAATTATTCGGATTAGGTTTTAATATTATATTGTTGTTGGTGGGTAGGTACCTACAGGAGGTAGGTAGGTATTATACAGGTATTTCGGAGATAATTTCAATGTAGACAAACCTGCAATGGGCATTTATATAATGTCTGAAGGTGAGATACAAAAAAAAAAAAGTTACATGTGCAAGGACCGGAGTTAAAAAAAATAAAATAAATATATAGAAAAATATCCCAGTCATTATTGCCAGGACCATTGTTGTGTGTGGGCTGATTACTGGAGGAGACAAGTCAACCCAGAAATTAAAAAACGCTGAATCACAATTATTATATTTTATATATGTGTATTTACATTATTATATACGCGTGCATAATAGCCGGTGTGCGCGCGTATACGATTATTATTATTATCATCGTAACTGTCAGTCTTCGGGTATTCGGTGTTTGATAGAGAGGTCGTTATACCCACGTACGGCCCGGATGCCGTCTCGTTACAACTGGATCCCAATAATTGGCAATCATCTATTATAATGATTTTACAAAAAACGCATTACGGTCCAAGGCCCACTTGATGGAATAATAATAATAATAATAAAAATACACATCTATCTAAATATATATATACCTCTTTCTCTCACACCTTTTCTCCGCGCACGATAACGTTTTGTAATTGTTGACGGTTCTTTCAATTATTATCATTATTATCGTTGTAAATAGTTATAATGACTGCGTGAAAAAATAAACATAAATAAATGCTAGTTTTTTATAATTTTATATTATGATAATATGTTATTACCGTTTTTATTAGTTAAAAATATGTAATTACTATCCCGGCAGTAATTGTTGTCGGTCCACTATGCCTCCCGCGGAAAACGTCGCCATCGCGTTTATTACAATAATAATAATAACAATTATTATTATTATTATTATTATTGTTATTGTGTCCACGAGCCGTGTGTGCTCACGGATGCGAAAAATAATAATATTTATTTAGGTAGGTTTATTATAATAATAATAATATGTGAAACGCCCGACCGTGTTTTTCTAACGACATTTCGAATGAAGCTTCCATCCGCTGTTACACAGTTATTTCAGCAAAATGCGATCTATAAATAACGCAGTCTTTGCATTGTACGACCGCATAGGTACCCACCTGTACTGTAACAATAATATTCCCGGTAAACGCACAATGTTCTATTATCATAAAATTAATATGACGAATTAAAAATATATTATATTAATATTATAATAGGCAAGTTTATTCGTGCGCGTATCGGGTGGATTGCCATCATAATATTATTATTATATTACTGTAGTTACAAATAACAATATCGCATTATATTATAATATGGTGGCCGCGAAATAATATAATGCGAGTATATTATTACGCCTTGTCGTAAAAAACACTTTTCTTGTTGAATCGTGTCCCTCGACGCGAGCTAGGTACAATAATATTATGTTGTGTGCTTTGAATAATAACCGTCGTAACCTGTCAACGCATCCAACAACACATTATTATATTTATTTTTTTCGTCTTTTTTTCCCCACTCGTTGTTTTCCCGCGGTTTGCCTTTAAATTCCGAAGGATAATGTTGCAGTGCCCGCGCCCTCGATCGCGGTTTTATATTTTATATATATTAAATAGGTAGTCATATACCTATACATTTATTATTATCATCACCGCAATCAAATCTGCATAAAAAACAAAATATATCGATGCGAACTTCTTGTTTTTTTTTTTATTCGTAGGTATAAAAGTTGAAATCGTCGTTTATTTTTTTTCGTGATGAAAAGTCTAATATTAATTTTCTTCCTTTATTTCCTAATCTATTATATACATTTTCACTTGAATACGTGATTAATAAATATAATATACTTTTCATACCTGACGGCTAACACGGTAACACCCCATACCCTAACGATAACCCTCAATTCCTTCAAATGGTATATAAATATTTTTAAATCCAAAACTGTATATTTTGATTATAATATTATAAAAAAATTATTTTTAAAACCTGCACATTTTCATTATAATATTTAGTTATAATAATAATTATAATAAATAATAGTCGTATTATGTCGCACACAAAATAGTAATTTCCATATATCCATTTTAGTTAAAATATGTATATTGTATTAAAATAATATGTTAATTATTGATATCATAATCAAATGTATAACTCTAATATTTTATATGGTATGATAATAAGAATTACAGTTACAAAATTAATAAATATGTATGCAACAACTACTAATAATATACTATATAAACAGTTAAATCAAAAATACTTTTCATGTCATATTTGTCAAGCTATTATAGCTATTAATATAAATTCAGAGATTTTATCGATCAAATTTCCTATAGAAATTCATAATATATTATTAGTCTAAATAAAATTCTTAGTAAATTATAGTCTATAATCGTTTAACTTTTCTGAAATTATTACTAAAAATTACATAAGTACTTAATCAAGAAACAAGTCATTAAAAAAAATAATTTATGTGCGGTAATGGTATCAAAATATTGTCTGAATTTTTTTGCGGGTTAGTAATAAGAACTTGTTAGGAAGTACAAATATATTTTTTAGGAATCAAAAATAGATAGGTATTTTTCTCGAAAGTAATAATTTCCATACAAAAGAATAAAGTATGGTTATTAGTATGGTTATATATTATGAATTTGAGTGCCTCTACTTAATACACATAAGATATTATATATTACTATATTATGCCATGTTGAGTGGAAATATGGAATAAATAATAATGAACCATAAGTACGAGTATACAAATAATGAAACGTCAATAAAATATTTGATGTAAACAACATGACTATGATATTAAAAGAACGTTTTTTTTTTATTTAATTTTAAACAATAAACAACAATAAATATACGTAACTAAACGACAGCAGTAAGAATAACATCGTAATTCATAACAATATTTTTACCGAATGATGAGGTGACAGTCGTTGTTTTATGGACAATAGAGGGTGCAAAAGTGGGTTCGATCGTTCGCATAATAATTACATCATGTCATATTATTCACATACAATAACGAAATTACGTACAAAAATGAATTTATTAGTCGATCGTCATGTTTGGCCGATTGGCGTTAAATTATTATAATCCTTCGGGTAGGTACAATATTTATTATACTCTTCTTCTCTCCATTTCTATACAGGTATTAATAAATAATAATGCTAGTAATAACTACGTGTGTATTATGATATAATAATATATATAATATATATATTATATTATGGTGATTTATTTTCATAGGTCGATAAATTGAATGATAGAACATAATATTATTTTAATCATTATGAATTATATAATAATAAGTATATCTTTGAAACTTTGAACGCTGTGCCATACTGTCATATAATATATAATAATATATAGCTTGCACCTAAAACTGCTTATGGTTAGATGGTATAATATTACATCGATACCATTATACTTTACTTCTAGGCGACGCATATTGCTCTAGTATTTCTGGGGAACTTGTGGGACAAAAACATATTATTATTATTTATTGTGACATTTTTTTCATAGAGGAGAATAGATTCATTAACGATTATGGAAGAAGGGACATCTAAATATCGGAATCGGAAATATTTTCTAGCCTGTTGACTCACATCTGCAGTAATACTTGACAGTAAAAATATACGCACGTAGGTAAAATTCATATTAGAATAAATTAAGCAATATAACTAAGCCACCTAGTTATATCATAATTATTGTCGTATTATAATACAATGTTATTTATCGTTTTGGCTGCATTATTCCACATTTCCGTAGTTTTTGCTACAATGATTATTATTATTTTCGATAAACATAAAAGCCAATATTATCTGCCGTTTTCTGTCATGCAGCGAGTAACCCAAAAATTTGTGGCCAGCTTGGGTCATTGCAAAAAAGAAAAAAACCCACCCCAAATCCGAAACGATATAATAATGTTCAATACAGCAGCAATGCAGCGTACATTACTGCATGCCTACATACAGCTCAAATCGTATATATTATATTATGTAGACATAGTTGCAGTGTTGCAGAATCATTTTCGTGCCGATACTCGCCTATACGTTTGTAAATATATATATATATTATTATCTATCGATCGGTCGGTGGCGGTGGTGGAGATGGTCGGCCTTTTGTGGGTTTGCACAAATTGAATAATATACGCGAATCGGTGTAATTCGACGTAACGGTCCGTGTTATATACATACATATATATATATATATATATATATATTATACGTACACATTCGCACAGGAGTGGCTCTCGCGCTTTAACAAGGATTAATGCGTTTGGTAAATAAACTTAACAACGCCCAGTTATATAATATATATATTATATACAATATACTATGTGCGTATGCATGTATGCATGTATGTATGTATGTATGTATATATGTGTGTGTGAAATGTATATAATATATATATAATGTATATAGCGGCACCGGAATAGCTCGGCCTTTGGCAGTTTTCTGCGCGCTTGGGTTTTCAATGGAAAATGGCTCTTTTACGATAGCCTTTTGAAACCGTCGTCGTTGACTCTTAGCGTAATGAATTTTCTGCCGGTTCGATTTTTCGACGGCAGTTAATATTATACCAATATTGTACGGCGTCTATACATCTTATACGTATCCAATAAAAGTCGGCAACGCGAAACGGCTGGACATATTATTATTACATGATATTCCATTTACGAATACCTACAACAATGCGCGTAGGACCGACGCACGATACATTCATTAAACCGACGGTGTGCGGTAATACGTGCCATACAAAATATATAATATTATGAGTACATGGTGGATGGTGGGGGGTGGGTAATGGGAACTAGGGTGAGGTAAAAAGAAAAGAGTGCCGGATAACAGGGTGAAGATGGAGCGTTAGAAGAGAAAAAGTAGCAGACGGAATATGGGCGAGAAATGGCCTCGTCGTCGAGAAAACGCGTGTGACTGTCTGTATAGAATATGTTTATTTTTCGTGGGGACAAACAAACGAGGAACCTTTAACTAGGTACGCAATAATATTATTATTATACCTTAGCATCAACACAACTGTTCTATTATCATATAGGTACGACATGAAGTAAGTATAGTATATTATAATAATATAATATATTATGAGTGTTAATATTTAGTCACGTTTACATTAAATATATTATCCTGATAATAGTATATAATAGCCAATAGTAGGCATTATAGGTATGTAACAGATATGTAATTAATAATAATACTCATCTTTATTATACGTCGTTTTGAGGTTGAAAACTAGTTAAGATCGAGGTATATACGGTTCACTCAAGGAAGAAATTAAATTATATTATATTATACGCGTATTGCATCCCCCATCCAACGTTTTGTTTAAATTACATTTTACTTACTTAGTGAATAAATGTATAATTTAGTTAAATATTTTTGCAGAAATGTAATCACTGTTATTGCCTATTGGTGCTGTTCTTAAATAACTAGGATTTAATATAAATTACTGTTGAAAGAATACTTAATTATAAATAAAAAATGTATTTATTCTTGGAAAAATTAAATTAATATCATATTACATTTAATTATGTATCCATAACATTTTATGCACGTAGTAATTTGTATTCAAAATTAAATAAATATATTTATAAGCATAACTTTAACGTATTAAAATTGTATACTTTAAGTATCTACTACAAGGTGATACGGTATAATGAGAAATTATTATAATATATAATTGTCTTGTTGTAGTATTATACCATCTAAAGTCATTAAAAAAAAAATATATATATAATCTTTATATTTTATTAATTTGAAAATATATATTCTAGGGTGCACGATAGCTGCAATACACTTATGACTTTTAAAAATGTTTGACAATGATTTCATGAGCATTGGTTTTTTTTTCCAGTGAGTAATATGAATGCCATTTATAAGTTGGAATTATATTTAATTTTAATAACTCAATAATTTCAAGTACAGTTTTCCTGAAAATTAAAAATAAAAAACCGTTCCATTAATCACTCTCTTTCACATTTTTCCCTTTGTAAACCACCTATCGTATTTTCGTGATGAGTTTATATACACAAATAATTGTTTTTAACCACAATAAGACATAAATACATTGCAATGTATAATGTACAATATAATATATTATTATCATAGACCACCGCTTACCTATATATAAACACGAACGCACAACCGATGATGTGAAACACTGCGCGCTGACGTATAAAATATTGATAAGTACGATGATTTCCATTTTGAAACTATAATAACATAATATATATATCTGTTTTGTATAAATGTTCAATCGCTCGTATACGTATAGGTACACATATTATATATAATATATAAATGTGTAATATGTGTAATTTATTATACGAATAAACACGCACACGACTGCTGCACAGCCGCCCCGCATCGTTTCGTATATTATATTTTTCCAGTCGTATAATATAATATAACAAACGGTGTATTTCGATTTTTACTCTCATCCTCGCCCGCTCTTTCCCCGCGCACTGCACAGGACAGGGCATTTTCGGGAAACGTCGGGCGACAGTAATCCAATTATTATTCAAAATAGGCGCCCGCTCGGCCCCGAAACCATTATACGCCGTTGTTAGAGACGACGGCAAGGGGGTGTCGACTTGAGTGGTCTAGGGGGGAGTGGTAGAATTCGCGAAATTAAGCGTTTTGATAAACATATATATCTATATATATATATAAATAATATACACATACATTATACACGCCAAACCAACCACCCCCTCGCTCCCCTGTCCATCCACAGCCGGTCACCCGAAAGGCGCACAATTAATCATTTTATAATTGTTATTAATGATCTCGGCGTCGCCGGATGCTTCCGCACCATAAAACCCGAACAACGTCTCAACTCTTATATTATACTTGGCTGTTTACGACCCTTTTATACTCTTATACTGGTCCAGCTCTTTTTCTCTCCTTTTTCTTATATTATTCTTCTTCTCCTTCGTCGTCGTCGTCGTCGTCGTCGCGTCGTTATATCTATTTATTACAGGTTTTTTTTATGTATATACACATAATATATATGTATACTCTCATTGTTTTTTAAGCGCTAATGTAATTTTATTTATATTTTACTTTATTATCTCTTTTTACTCGGATGCCGCCGGGATAAACGATCTAAGTACGATAATCGAATGGCAAACGGTCGGGTAACTACGCGAGAGACGGGAGTAATGTACCGAAATGTTATTATTGCTATCCGAGATGCGGGGCCCGAGGGCGTTGCTGAGCCGACCGTTTCCATAACAATATAATAATACATTAATACGTATTATAAACATATTATTTATGTACACGATGTTATGTACTTAACGTACCTATATAATATAAATAATTATAAATATTATAGTTTATTAAAAGTATACGACAGTGTGCCAGTGCAGCCATTATACAAAAATGTCTACGCTTAATGTGCGTTTTAATTAACAAATGATCTGCTACAAATCGTTAAATTAGTGCAGTAAAATACTCAAATATAATAAAAGTACTTTATACAGAAAATACATCTCGTGCGTGTATTATATTATAGTTTTCAACAATCTCCAAGTCTTCAGAATAATTACGAATATTTACTTGACATTGTGAAATTTAAAATGTATGGAATTACATAATAAAATACGTATTTAATAAGAACCATCACGCATTCAGAATTAATTAATTTAACATAACATTTTTAAAGTTCATTTCTTTAATCAGAACACTACTTGTTTTATCGCACAAAATATATTTTTATAATTTATATAACCAAAATAGATTATTAAAATTAATATCTGTATTATACGACATTACCGTTTTGTTATAGGCACCCTATAGTCAATCAATTGGCATTATGTTTTTTAAAAAAAATGAAATATAATGAGTATTGCGTATAAATTCCATTAAGAAATACGTTTACGCGTATAGGAAATATAATAATATAGGTATATTATACAAAGTACATTATATATTATATATAAAATAATAATTTCATTTTACTAGAGCTGTAGGCGTACCCAGCCCGCGGACAGCTGAAATATTCCAACAGGACGGTGACCATTTTATACAATTAGGAATTATTATAGGTATAAATAATAATTTAAAAAAAAATATTTTTTAATAAACTTTTAAGTATTACAAAGTATCTTTTAATTTTTAATCTTAATAAAATTATAAAAGTGATGATAAATTCGATTAGTGATAAAGAATAATAATATTATATCTATTGTATATTTATCAAAACGAACAGTGGCGTAGTATATACAGCCGGCGATATAAATATAAATTTCAAATGTGGCTCGCAAGTTGAAAAAGGTCGGACACGCCTGAATTAGAGTATAATATTATATTCTAGTTGAATTTCATGATGATTAAATGTTTATTATAGTTATCGTCCATATTATTCCAGTGACTTTTATATAGGCACGATTCTAGTGTAATTATTATCTTTTCTGAAAGTTGTAACATCTTATAACAAATGTTTTCGATTAATTCAGATAAATTATGTTTAAGTCGAACACAGTCTTTCAAAGTTGGCCATAAGATATCATATAATATTTAGATAGCTATAATTTAAAATAAACGATCGTATTTCTCATTCTATAATATAATATATTAAATTACTAACTTTATGTAAGCCACATTTTTCACGTTAGGTATTTTACTTTAATATTGTAAATTATACGAATTATAATATATAAATAGGTTACATTCGTGAAAGGTGTTTAACGCAAATGATAGCAATTCGTTTAAGTATATATATGCCTACATATGTATTATATCCTAGCGAACGTACGACCTTTCATTAAGTTTAAATACTATAGGTGCCGCAGAATAGCTGGTAACCAGCATCAAGCATAATATATATAAACTAAACATAACTTTAGACTCAATAAGGCACCTATAAATATACACACCCCTACATATTCGTTTTAATTTAACGGCTTGAGATCGTATGATTTTGAATCAATACATACTACTGCTGCAGTGGCTTTGTTGTCGTTAAAACGTCTTTAATAAATATAATGATAAAACTATGAAAAAGCTATGAAAAAAGAAAAAAATCATTGATCTAAAACCCTATTTAATTATTTTATAATATTATATTTTATGAGTTAGGGTTTCGTTAGTAATAGTAATAATAATAAAAAGGCTCAAAAACTACATTTTTATCATCTCATTTAAACATAATTTTCAGATAATGATCCCACATCTTATATTTCAACATTTATAAAGCTATACAATATTAATAAACTATGTATAATGGTAATTTATTTGAGTTTTGTTTTATTGTAGGTAATATTAAAAATTAAAATGCAAACAAGTGAATAGCCATAATTTCCAAGTAAATATTATTATAAATGAAGTCCTAAACGTTAAAATATACAGTTATAATACATTGGTACTTACCAATTCGATACCTAACCTTAACATTTGTATGGTGTAAGTCAATATACCTAATACCTACATATATATCTACGTACCTATACAAACTAAATACAATATAATACGCGGATATGCAACTTATTGAGCTCAAATTCATTGTGGTAATAATTTTTAACTGATATAATTGATTATCGTGTACGTGTAAAATTAAGGGTGGCACTACATAATAAAAAGGTCAAAAATAGTCAAAAAGGTCGATAATTTGTATACGAAAACCTATCGACGTGCCCTAAATTTTATCGTAAAATAAAAGGGTCTAGTATAAATTATGACGTATAGTAGGTAGGTAGATAGGTGCCTCCCTGAAATGGGCAGGTATATAATAAATATATATATATATATATTAATAATTTTCTTCAACAGCATTTTTTCTGGTAAGAAAGTAAATCTAGTTGGTACTTTGGCAGGTAAACATGATATAGTTTCAAAAATATTTCGACTCGTTTTGAGTCATTTATAGACATTTTCAATTTTTTTATTCTATAAATGTCAATGAAATTGTATTATCATTTGGTCAAAAAGTTTGAAATTTTAATACAATGTTCCTTATAAGTTGTTTTAATAGCAGTTTATAAATATTAAAGATAGAGAGCACAATTTTTTTTATAAATACTTATTTAAAGTTCGAATTTTGAAATATTTTATCAAAATCTCGAAAATGATCAATTATTGTAATTAAAAAATTATAAAATGTCCAACATTTACGTTTAACGTTACATTATTCTCAACCATTTAAGTAAAAAGTTTTTCTTAGACTTAAAACTGCTTAGACTCTTTTACTTAAATTTTATATGCGGGAGGTAACTACATTATATTATAGTGTGAAAATTTTTGTGTGGAAGCTCGTACATATTTTATAATTGGGAACCACCCAATCATCGTAGGCATAACTATAGCCTCCTATTTTTTTGTTTTATTTAGGATAAGGATGGGAGGCAATTCGTACATATTTTGGGAGACAACTAGTAGACACCAAAAATAAAATAATATGTTAACACAAAAGTTATCTTTCCCAAAGTAAAATAATAGCTATTACCGATGTACCTATATAGTTATGTTTATGACTTATAATATTATTACGTGGCAATAATATCGTCCACGTTGATATAATAAGGTGTTATAATATAAGTGCTTATAAGTAAGCTTTGAACATAAGTGCATCAGCGATGCTTACAAAATTGCAGAGGAGGAAACCTACTCATCCTAAATTCGCCCCGTATTTATTACCATAAGTACATAACATTACGCAAAAGAAATTGTTTTCTTTATTTTCCCGAATACTATCCAATAGCATATAGGTATACTTAGTACATACCTTTTTATTAAACTGTCACATGTTTAAAATGTTGTAATAATATTTACTGTTAATAATATTACTATAATTAATATTATTATTTTTTGATATCTGCATATTTTTAAAAGGTGAACCAACCAAGTCCAAAGCACATGTACAGTTTTATAACTTGTAGCAGATGAGTTGTAAACGTTTTACGAACCATTATCATACGTAGCGATTATTACAATTATAAGGTACCTATATTTGTCAAACTCATACTATATAATAAGGAATACTAATAATTTATTTTGAGATGAATTCGCACCATTTGGTCGTATATTTGTGCTGTAGGTGTACATAACTGTATAACTAAAATATAAAATCGTTTCTCTCTTACAAGCACGTCATTATAACAACAACAAAAAAAGGTTGTAATAGTATATAACGTTATAATACCATATTATTGTATGATATCTTTGTCGTATCAAAATCGCAACTATTTCGCTATGTCATATATTATTATCGTCACATATTGCGATGTTTTGCGCAGTTCAAAAAATATATCTTATTATTATTATTATTATTTTTATTATTAGTTTAATGTTATAATGCGCGCGTGTTGCAGTTACGACGACGGTGTTCGCGCATCTGGTCGTCGTCGGTCGTCTTTTTTTCAGCTCGTTAATTTTGGAACACGACATTATACATTTCATTATTATACGTATAATAATATAATATTATAATAACACGGTCGGGGAAGAAAGGAAAAACAGTATCGTTATTGCATGTTATTATATTATCATCGTCACTGTTATTGCGTCAACGCCGAAACGAGACGGTTTTCTCACGGCGCCGCGGACGACACGCACGCGTCCAGGCGGCGGCTTCCCGCCGGGGGTCCGATATAATTGCGAATAAATACCGCGCTCGCGGATTTGTTACAAATTATTGCGCCCGCGAATCATCGTACCGTGTAACCGACTCGGTCGGTCGGTCGGTCGGTCGGTCCGTCCGTCTGTCGGTCGGTCGGTCGGTCGGTCAGTCAGGGTGGGTGGGCGCGGGTGGGTTTGCGCGCACGACGCTCGAAATTCTCGACGGGCGGGCTCGCGGCTCTCGTTACGCTGTCGTCGGGCCCGGCCTCGGGACTTGGGCCGTCGTCGTAAACGATATAGGCACCCGACGGTTATGTATTATTGTATTCCACGTAATTTGTCGCGTGCGCGGTGCGAATAACAATAATATAACGAAACGTTTCATTATCGAATGCGTCGCCGTAGTGTTGTCGGCGAATACGTGCCGCAGTGTAAGGTATTATGCGTTAGCTCTTGTTAAAATAATAATAATAATAATAATATTATCCGTACGCGTGCTCTATCCACCGACGCCGGTCTACGTATATATATATATATATTATTATAATATCATATTGTGTTAAATAATAATAATGATAATATTATCGTACTGTTATTATTATTAAGTATCATACGTTCATACAATGCAGTAACAAGGCGACCCCGGTGTAAGCGCGTGCGATCACTGTCCGCTGCAGTTGGAGGTTGGAGGTCGTGAGCAGTGTTCGTTGGATTCGCGAAACCCTGCACGGCAGTCACCCCGAAAATCTCGACAACTGTCTGCCCTAGAGGAAACGAAACGATATAGTACATTGTCATCGTTGTAATACTATGCGTTATGTACCTACCATAATATCTATCTATCTAAATAGGTATATGAAAGTAGAATATGTTGGTCCGTGTGTAATATTAATAGGCTCAAAAACTACGAGACGGTTTTCAATAAAACTTACATCAATAGCTTCCTTGAAACTTGGAGCGTGTTTATAGCTTATTTTTTCAACCCCTATGGGTACCTCACATCGTTATCGGCTTTTTTTTAATTTTTTACTTTTTTAATGACAACATGCATTTTTAATTAAGTACTCATTCCAAAGCAAATTATATTTTTTCAAATACTTCGATATATAAAAATAGAATTATGGATGAGTAGATTAAGAGCAATAGGTACCTATATAAGTATTTACAATTTTGACGAGCGGAGTGCATTGGTAAAGGGGAACGGGACCCCGCAAAATGATGGTCTTCTACTCCTCTCGTCTAAACTTTAAATAATTATAATTTATTACTAATCAACTATTTATCCGAAATCTGATTTGTATAGAAATACTCTGAATAAGATTGTGCCTCGGATTATGAAATTAAAAATGTAATATAATCCTGTCATCCTAAAAGTCTAAATAGTAAAAAACATATTTTTTTTTAAATTTTGTTTTGTAATGACTTAAAATTACGGAAAATAAATATTTTTTAAAAGTTAGTGTTTTATCTGAAATACTATGCCAGAATGTCTTACGTTAAACGTATCACATACCGTGAGCTTATAAATTGTGACGGATTTATGTTTACGTAATATATTATATTGCTATATACGTTTCGATGATGATTATTGTTTGCAGTGGGAAATATTACAATAATACCGCATACAGTTTATATACCTATATAAAATATTTTGATATTAATATTATTTAACAATATTTATTTTGACTGTACATATTAGTTTTTCACTCGTACAATATAATATTATACAGTATACAAAATGTAGTGATAATATTTTTTTTTTCTCGACGTCGTTAAATCCAATGGTTGAGAGAAACAGGGCGCGATAATCGCATTTAGAGACACTATATTATACGTTTTGGTATAGTAAACTGCTAGTTGTATAGTATTATATTATACACTATTATCACGCTCATAGGCGCAATTACATGGGGTATTAGGGCGCTACAAATTAACGAGCGGTATACCCACGCTATATACGCTTTGATGTATATTTTCGGAACGTTCTTTAAATTTTCACAATGTTTCCACGTCCACACATTTAAACTATAGTCATACGTATACACATTGTCTGCGCAGGTTATGAAAACGAATACGTTATCGTTTGTCTGTGGTCATATAGTTTTTCGATAAGTAGATTCATTTTATAATATAATCTAGCAGGGATGTCAAATTTTTCAAACGTTACGTGCCAAAAATTATCTGATTTTTTTTCCCGAGTGCCAGGTATTAAATTACGAAAATTATTTAAATTATACATATTTATACATAATATTTAATAATATATCACTAAAGCTGTTGTTAACTTATAACTCATTACCACTCATTATACTCATTCCGTGGTATACTGAAAATTAACCTAAAATATATTTTTTAAATTTCATTGTGTATAGTAAATGATAGTAAACGTATAGTAGCAAACAGCTTCAAGTTACAACGAATTAAATTTTTTGAATAAAATAAATACCTACTTTAAAAAATATTTTTCGATTATTAATTATTTATCAAATTTCGTGAAAATATGAAGTTGAAATGTCTATAACAAAAATTACCAAGTATTTTTGAAATTTTGAAATTGCTATATTATTATTTATTAGAAAAATTGACGAGGAACTTATTGCATAAATATGTCAAACCTTAGCTTTTAAAATGTTTATTTTACTTTAAATTTTTATTTCTTAACTATTTAATAATTTATACAATTTCATGACTTTGACGGATTATGTCAAAATTGAAACTTAAATAGTTAAATCCCATTAAACATAATTTTTCCTATGACGTATTAAATCACCATAATACCTAATTCAAAAGTATAAAAACGATTTATCCTAAAATTACCTATTATTGTTATTTCACACAACATTGTAAAACCAATACATTTATATCACTCTACTCAGAATGTACAACAAAATATTTTTATTTTTGGTGATTTTTTCCTTCGAGAAAAACTACAAATTTATTAATTACATGTCTTCCAATAATGTGTGTGTTTTTTACCGCTGGAAACATAAATATTATAGTCTTATAGGTTGTCAAAATGAAAAATGTAAGTTTCGATTACCTAATGCTGCGGTATCTCCCTAACTGCCTGTTGTACCTATTATTCATATGTTTTTATGTCCTAAATTATAATATTTTAAATGTTAAATTATGTATTGTATAACTGTATCAAATTTAAATTAAAAAAATCAAGTTTTTCTCAATAAGTCCATCTGTATAATATAGTTATTTACACAAACTTAGGATAATATTATAGGGTATATTTCTTTTGTTCGTATATCGTAATCTCATTTTTACCAATAGGTCCTTCAAAATGCGCTCGTTTGACGGATATTATAAAATGTAGCACTTGAACAAAATCCATCGTATATTTCGCCGTTTCGAGTTGTACATGACCGACGTGTATAACCTAATGCAATTGTTGTTCGAAACGCCAGTGAGCGCGCACCCCAAAATACTGCCGCGCGGCATTACACTGATGCGTTTCCGATGTGTGTTTTTGTTCTAAAATTAATTCAACTGAGACAAATCGTTCGTAACAAATGGAAACGGTGTACTATATACACGGGAGAGGAAAAGTTAATAAAATTAACAATTATTCAACCCTCTGGCGATCGTTAAAAAAATGTATAACTGCTGCGATAGGGGCCATCGGCTGCGTTGACCCGTCGGAAGAACACACATACACATACTATAATATATACATATACTATAATATATTCAGTTAATTTATATATATATATATATATATATATATAAAGCGTGTTATATAATAATATAGTATATATACAGTCGATGATGGTGAAGGGGTGTTGTGTGTATATACACTGTTGCAGTATTATAGTAACGTAATAATATAGTTTTCCATTATTGCTTCGCGAATACGACTCAAGGGACCATTGAACAAAGTATAGTATTATGGCCTATAATACGAATGTTATTGTACTACACGTGTAGGCCATCCACATTATACTATTATGTAATAAGTGTTAAAATATATAAATTTTTGCGACCAGACATTGATTATTATTATTTATCGTGTGCTTGCAAAGTTGGCGTGTGAGAATAATCTAAAGCCGTTGCGACCGTTGCACCGATGCAGTTTTATAATATTATATTATATTATTATAATCATCATGCATCAATCTTGCATGTCTATATTATATTTAAATAATAATAATTAATAGTCGATAGGTACCTATTATGCGTGTTATCTGTATAATATAAAAAAAAATGAATGTCTCTTTATTTGTCCTCAAATATCGTGAGCCCAAATACCTAATACTGGACTGTTTTCAATAAAAGTTATATCAATATATAGATTCGTTAAAACCGGGAAGGGTTTATAGCTTCAATTTTTGACCCACATATATTATAATAGATTGCTATGAGGTGGCTCACACTTGAATTTTGTTTCCGCTCATGAAAATTGAATATTATTTTTATTTTAATCGGCGGGGTTGCCATTGCAGGCCACAGATAACAAAATAGTTATTCATTATTACGATTGATTATAATTTTCTGTATTGTATTATATATTAAGTAAATTAGACTAATAAAGCTATTCTATATAAATGTAAAATTGAGTAACAGCTGTTATACAAAATATTATATAGGTAAGAGGCGAAGTATACGGTTGAGACATATATACTAAAAAATACTTGACCTAGTTTGACGAAAAACAATAAATTGAGAATATTTCAATTGAAGGGAAACGGAAACGATAGACAGATGGATTATAATAGATATACGTATCTGCAGTTGGCTAATACTGCAGGTAATGTTAGTCAGGTTATATCTAAATTACGCATACCACGTAAATCCAAAGTTTTTGACCAATTGGCACCAACTTGTACACATATTTTGGCAAGAGCATTATAAGATAGAAGCAACGGGTAACAGCTGTTAAAATAAAATATAAGAGGCAAGGTGCGTATGACATAGGCTTATATTGGATCAAACATAATCGACCAATTTTGACGATTTTATTTATCCTCTTGGCAGGTAGTACAGCTAGAAACTTAAAAAAAATATGTCTTCATAACTATTGTCACAAACTCACAACCGAAGTCGCCAAATTCGCAATATATATAATATTATATTATAATATGCAATAATTATACAATATGTATGTAGGTACGCTGAAAACTGTATAAATATTTATAGAAGGAATAAGTTTTTACCGCTCACTGACGCTTTATTATCATCTGAAGTGGCGCTTTATAACCGTTGTCGTTTAGACGACATAAATTCACATCATAGCTTATAAAACGGCGACTGTTGGACCGACCTTAAGACCAAGAATGCGTTCAGGTATTTATATAGCGGAGTAGTGCGCCGTCTTAAAATATAATATGTCTTTTCATTTAGACGTATACATACATAATATGTATCTATATATACGCTCTTGCCCGGAAACCCTATCTCTCTCTTTCTACATATACCTATATATATATATTATACTCACTACTAGCATATACACGCTCGCACATGCAGGACGTCGTAACAAATTGCAAACACCCTCGTGGCAAACACATTACACACATTAAACAGCTGGTGAAACGAAATTATTGCCCTCGCCAAAAAGGGTTAACACTCACCCCAACAACGGGACCAGTAGCGAAGACACGAGGCTCGTACTGTTACATTATATCGTGATGGGCTCTAATGTGTGAGTTTGTGTGTTTGTATGTTTGTGCGTGCGGTGAGCACAATGATACAGTAGGTACAGTTCCATTACCAAACTTTTTTTGCGTGAAGTATAATAATAATATAATGGAGTATACCTATTTTATTATATTATAGAATATACGTTTGTCTTTGTAATAGTTTCGCAAATAATACAACAGATACGTTGATCAAAAATCGAAATTACTTTAGCTAACCAGAAACGAGAAACGTACACCTGCAGCAGTGTTATTCTCTTTTATAGTGTCTTGCAGTATACTTTTGGTACCTATTGAAATGCAATCAGATATTATTATGTAATTACTAAAAAAAAAATTAAGCCACAATATTTTTTTTTCTTATCACTCATCCAGATTTCATTGAAATATTCGGTAATTAAAATTTTTGAGCTTAAAACTGACTCACCGCATAACTAAAATAACATTATACATCAGCGTTTAGCAGGTTTTGAATTTTAAATTTGAACAATCTGATTTTAGAAATCCATGATAACTATAATAATAAGTCTTTATGGACATATGTGTTTGATTTAAATTAAAATATAGCAATGACGAGTCGAACACTGAGATTAATTTAAACGACCCATTCAATTATTGACTTGAAATGATTTTGATGTGTGCTTGCGTTTGTCTTGCACGATAAATAAACGACATATTTTGGACGCTGTCCTAATGTCTTCCACTATTTTTAACACTGAACAATGTGTTTTTAATCTAAAAATTGAAGGGTTAGGAAACAAAATTCTCAACCCACAGGTATGCCTGTTTTTATTTTAATTTGAAATTATGTGTTAATCGGACATTTAATTGATAAATAAAACACTATGAATGTTCTGTACACACTATACAGACATAATAAGATCAATTAAATATCAATATTTATTCTATGCATACTGTAGGTACAAAATATATAGAACAATAAAAACAATCATCTTGACGACTTATCCGACGACCGACACTATTTTGAATTGTTTGTAATTTGATCGGTTAAAGAGACATTTCAATTGGAATTTTAACCACTTTTCTGGGAGCGCAACAGGTCAGATTTTATACGGATTATAATATATACATACAGAACATTGTATGCAATAATAGTTTATAAATATTTCAATAACAGATAAAATGTTTAAGCTGTAAAACGCAGTAAATAAATAATATAATGTTTATGGCAAAAAAACAAATATTTAAAATAAATTTAACATATTAAAAGTTTGATTGATTACTAAAAGGAACAGGAGACATATTACTGAGTAATACTTATAAAAAGTCTGTTGAAAACTATGTTAATTAATAAATTAACATTTATTTTTACTTTTACTGTGTTCGTACAAACTGAATTAACATTCATAACGTGCATTTTTTTACGCCTTCAAAAAAGTGAGGTCGTAATGCCGCGGTTAGAGTACTGGCGGCTTAATTATATTTATTTTGACGAACCGAAACCTACTGCGGGTAAAGTCATCACGAAGGTTACCACCCACTGCAGTTACCCACCTTTACGTTAAAATCGTAATTGAGTATAATAATATCTCGGTGTTATAATATCATATTTGCACGAACTAAACCACCGAACACATCGCATTATTTCGTGATAATAATATGTATAATATAATATCATACCTTTTGTAGTAGATATTGGGTTGCCCAAGTCAGTAGAAATATATCGCAGCAGAATTTATATACGTATTTTATATTGTGATATTATACACTGGCAAGTAGCAGTTTGCGTATATTATACACTATATACGCTTGTGAAGAGGAGGGTGTGCGAGGGGGTGGGAGAGGAGTTTATTTCGAACGAGATTTAATTAAAGTCGCGCCGTCGGGGCGAGTGGAAATTGCACTGTAGTCGCTTACACGCCGTGTATAAACGCATAATAATATAATAATAATATTATTATGTATATTATATTGCTAAATCAAAACCCGCACGAGCAATAAATTCGAGTTTGTTTCTAGTGTTCTTTCTACACCTCTCTCACTC
>WHPZ01590761.1:610-35541 GCA_016617965.1 Macrosiphum rosae
CCCCCGGTGACCAAATTTTGCATACTTCAATACAACATGTGTATAATAATGTAAATATAATATTTTATTCTATTAAAAATTGTATATCCCCCCACCTTTAAAAAGTCCTAGATACGTTACTGAATAGGATAATTTAACGGGATAACCTGAATAGCCGAATAGGTACTTATTTATTTCAACATCACCAGGCTGAAGGTTTGGTTGGTAGTATTGGTACCTATATTTTTACCATATAATCATGTATTCAAACATGTTGTAGTTAAAAGTTAAAAGTTTTTGATAATTAGTAATACCTTTATTTATAAATGTAAAAGAATTAGTTTTTTATTTAGTGACATTAAAAACGTCCACGGATCAGCCAAGTATACATCAAAAAATAAATAATATACATTCCAAGAGAATTAGCCATTTTATAACTTCTAGTTAAAAAAAAATACGACAGCTATAAAAAAATATATCCGTCCTCTATTAAATTAAATCGTATTTATTTTTGAAAAGCTTATACCTACAGTGCCAATCTCAATTGCAAAAAATATGATTTTCGTGCTATATAGATAAGTAACAAAAAATAATAATTGTAGATAGATTTAATTACTCATATCAATATTATTGATTTAATAATCCATTAAATAAACATTGTACATTTCTGAAATTAAACATTTGTTTTTAGATAATAATCTTCGGACTTTTCTATGTGTGTTTTAAAATGTGTGTGTTTTTAGGCATTAAATATATCAAAAAATGTGTAATATCAAATATCAATATTTAATATAGATTGAAAATTGAACACGAATTGATTTTTTTTTAAATTTTCCTGTTATGAAAAGTTTTTTGAAATTATTTAGCTGCTACTATTATATTATATTATGTTTATTATTTATTATATTCATGGTACAGCATTTACTAGGTTATTATAGCTTTTGAGGAGAAGTACTGGCACCATAGTTCCTCCTCTAGTCCTCGATACCACAATAAAAAAAAAAAAAGGTTATTATAGCTATAAATAAACAATAAATATTAGTTACATATAAATAATATAATGGTTTCCTTAGATTAAGTTGTACATATCAATTCGTTTTAGAAATGTGATGATTTTGTTGGTGTTGCTTGGATTGGTCTAAGGGCTTTGAAGAGGTTCTCGGACATTTCTAGGCTTTTTCTGGTTTCTATAATATGGTTTTGACACTAGACAAGGAGGTGCTTGATTATAAGAGGTTCTCCGCAAGTTTAACACATCACTAATTCTTCTCTGCTCATATAATATGTCCATGGGAAATCTTTTAGTGACTTGTACGTAGTTTATTAATAACTACTCGAGTACCTACTTCATCTTTGCTATTGAATGAATAGGGTTTAAGCCAGTATATGGTAGTATTTTTGATTTCTCTGAGTTTATTTTTTGGCGAACGTCGTCATCCGGATTCCCATAAATAAGTACAATAAGTGCTAATATTCCTATATTTTATTATACCGTCGACAAGTCACTTTTAGGCAATGGTCAATCAGGCGGGTTTTGTTATAAATTATTATTATCTTTATTTTTTTTATCATTCATATCCGTTCATTATTATTTCAATTTTGTTTGATGTAATCTGCAGGCTTCAGTTTAAACTTCTAAGTACAAATGCTAAGTTGAAAGTTCCGACACAGTCCTGTTACGATAATTGATTGGGCTAACATTATTCAAATAATTCATAAAAAAAATTACGATTTTAATATTTTACTCTCTATTATATTATGTATGATCTGGATAAATTTGTGTTGTGCAAAATAATTTTTCTAAACAAAATATTGCTTGTTAGAGAAAGAATAAATTATTACTTTTAATTATTATTATTATTATTACCTATTAAATATATTGTTTTTCAATAAATTCTTTCATGAGTATGATTCGACACTCGACAGATAATATTAGGTATACTGAATTGTATCATAAATGACTAATAGTTCGATAAAAATGTTTTAACATTTCAGTAACATGACCAAAATACCTTCACGATTATTAGTATATTTTTATTACTATAGTCGTGAACGAATTTTGTATTTCTTATTTTACCTTTACGTAACTATCTCATGTTGGTGTAAATGGTATTATGAAATATGTACAAGTCTTAGAATATAAACATTTTTATAAGTTTATGTTAGTATGTTTTTTTTATACCTATGGTTAATATAAGTATAGATGTATATATCCATATTAAAGCAAAATAAAAATAATGTTAATTGATGAATGGTTTATTGGTTTCAATTTTGAATATTCAATGTAATTCTGCTTTGCCAAGATTATCTGAGAAATATTTAAAAATAAAATTATTATTGAACATTGATCCAAAAATATTCATTAAAAAGGAAAATGTTGAGTGTTTATTTTGATATTTTATTGTATATTTAGTATTTTTATTTTTATGGTTCTAACTAAAAATAAAAATAATTTTTCAGGATATTTTATTGTTTAACTTTATTTATTATTTTTCGAGTTATTTTTATTATATGTGTATGATTATGTAACATGAAATGCAATGAGTAATTATGGTATCCAAAACCGTCTTTCCGGTGTACCTATATTATTCAAAAATAATAAAAAGAAAACATGTTGTAGTCAGTACTGTTTTTCATCACTCAACTATGAAAATCATGGTACAGCCTAATACTTTTATAATTTGTTAAGATTTCACTTCCTATGATGATACACATCTTAAAAATGTATTTTCATCAACCTCATTATTTATTTATTATCAACTTTAAATTATATCATGCAAATGTAAAAACTATATTATAATATATATTAGAGGAACTGTTATTTTTTAATTCAGATTAATTTTTATTAAAGGAATCATTTTACTTTTATAACAAGCTATAATGGATCATTATTATATAGTTAATTGTTGAACAACATCGAACTCTAGTAATAATTTCCTAAACACTCGTCACTACTCGGTGTTTCCTAGGAACAGTACAGTACAGGCTTATAATAATTAATAAATAATATCAATAATATTTGTGAACCTATATTTTTATGTTTATACAAATTAACATAATATTTACATATATTAAATGTAGTTAATAACATTATTTTTTTAAATTTTTGTTAAAAACTATTATTATATTATTTAGCTCTATTAACAATCAAGGATAATAGTTGCATACAATGTGTAAGATGCTACAAAGCGGCACCCAGCCAAAAGGACCCATTTAGTCCCTGATTTTATCATGATAAAATGATAAATTTGGGGTCCTTAATGCTTTTGCTGCCTCATTTTTTTATAAGCTTATTAATTATAAAATTAAAACACATTCAATTTTAAAACATAACATATTGTTTGCATTTTAGAAAATAAAAATTGCAATCGTGTAAAATAATATCTAACTTAAAGTTGATTAAATAATTAATCTATTAGCTCTATTTGCTGGTATACGTTTACAAAAAAAAAAACACAAATAAATAATAAAAATAATATTAAACAGACGTCTATATTATAGTATTTATATTTTAATCCTAGTGGTTCGCGGTATCAATACAGTATCCTATATACTCTATATAGACATTGGTTGAAATAATTCTGCTGTTTTTTTTTTTAATATAACGGAGTAAAGACCTAATGTGTATTATTGATTATTATGAATACAGAATAGTATAATATTAATTCGATTTCATTTTTAATAATATATTTTTTTTTAATTTTATAACTCGTTGCAACATAGGCAATTGGGTGTGGGGAGGGAACTGTGGGGTTTTAGGTTGGGTAGGTGGGTACACGTGTGTGTAGGGTTTTGGCAGAATTTCTAATGGGGCACCCGTAGGTTACTGCCATGCCCCGGGTGAGGGATGGCGGCACTTGTTCTCCGGACACCGTGATTTGCCCAAAGAAAAATGCCACCCGCGGCCGAGGTATCGAACCAGCGTCGACTGCGTCGAAGCCGACGCCTTAGTCCTCTCGGCCACTCCGTCCCCAATTTTATAATATTGTTAATTGTATATAGCTTAATAATTCAAGGTAGGTCGTACTAAGAAATAAGGGGGTTTTATGAGGCCGTTTAGTTTCTTATAAGTAGGGCCCGGATTATAGACTACAGATATTAATGTTATGTCATCGTCAGCCAGGATGTATTATGTTGTATTTATATAATGATATAACAGCCTACACATCATCTATAATGAAAATGAAGTACAAAATACAAATTTTCAATGAACACTCGTGTTATATCATTGGTCGTGAATCGTGATAGAAATTCGAGCACGACATGCGAGAACTTGTTGAATGTTGTATTATTATTACGTTAATTCTATTATGTGTGTCCGCTGCCAATGTATCCAATCATAAGTCGCTCGTTGCACTAAAAATTACCTTGACCCGTAATTGATGAAAAAAATACAACAAAAAACAATTCAATTTTATGTATACATATATTATATGCCTATAGACAAAACCTTAATCATCTATGCGTGTGGCTCTTTATAATAATTGCATGTGTACGAAGTTGACGTGCAGTGTCTACGTCGCTTTATATAATATAGTATAATATAATATATAGGTACACGCGCGCGCGAAACACGTCTGCATAAGACCAATTACGAATATTAACCCCGACGACCGTGTTTTCGTGTTAAAAGTTCCCTCTGTTTACGCACGCTATATTATTATGTTCATCATAATCGAGATCATAATATATTATGTTCCTAGTTTCCTACTACCTATGTAGGATATATTCCTGGTTTTAATATTGCAATATTTTGTCTAGATTTTTTCAACGGTAGCATCGAGACGATTTCCACGTCCGATGGTACTATATATATATATATATATATATATATATTTATATTTATACATATTATTATATATATAGACATGCGTGTAATAACGACAACCACACTGATACTTGATAGTATAGTAAAAAAAGAAAAAAGAAAGGCACACCGGTCGCCGCCCATCTGTCAATGACCGCTTCGTTAATACTTGTGTATAATAATATAATATCTGCGTCAAAAACGAGCGATTGCGACGTAGTGTAACGGTATGCCCATTTCGTACGCGCATTTTTCTTTCCAGTATCAATAATAATTTTGTATTATAGTTATTATTACTATCATAATATCCCTTAAATGTTAACTATTACTTAAACGTACAGCCAACTACCGAATGGTGTAATTTAGTCTAGACGCGAACTTTTATATTTGTCACGAGACGGTATATACATATTATACTAGCATCACCCTTGATCAGGCTTATGAAACGAACAGTAAACAGTTCAATATTATAAATAATTATGTAGTTATGTACGATTAATATGTAAATATTATATATTGCATACTGCATTACTGGTAATATAGGTAAGAATAATGTACTCTAATATGGTTTTGTATATTTCAGAAAAACCGACTAAGTCGTGTGTCCATCAAAAACAGGGTACTCTATATAACTCAGCGCTCTTACATATTTTTGAATTCTGTTTGCGGGACATGAGTCTAAACTATTGGATAATAAATTCCTATGACTTACAATTTTATAACTCTTTATTTTGCATATGTGCAACCATTTCACTTTTTTGTATACCCTGTTTTCGTGGACACATGGTATATTTTATAGCCATAAATGTGTGCTCAGACTTTTTCATTTCGAAACGTTTCTTGAGTGATTTGAAAATCCTTAGACATTTAGACCCAAGTGATTTTTTGTGTCGGTGGACTTTTATGATAGTCCTCGATAACTTGTATTATCAGACATTCGATCACCGAGTATGAGCCTGCAAAACATAGTATTTTTAACTTTTTTTCATTTACGTATAAGTACCTATACTAATCGCGGTACCGTATATGATACCCTGAGGATTAATTTCGAGTGATTTATATAATATGAGCTTAGAACACTTACAATTAATTTAAGGCATGTGGTTTAAATCAAAATGATAAGAATATATGACTTAGTATTAGGATTTAGGATCCTGTAGGCATAATAGTGACGAATGAAATAATATGTTTATCATATAATATAATACGATTGTAAATCTATTTTAAAAGGTGAAAACCTTATTAATTAATTAATTATTACTATATTTATAATTATAGTCTTAACTATAGACTATAGTCATTGTATTGTAAAAGTTTTAACCAATATTGTTTTTAAACTGTTAAAATAAGTCATAACGCATTTAATACAAATATAGGTTTATAATATAATATAATGGTTAAATACACACACAATATATACTAAGATGTGTCTTAAGGTATGCAGTAGGCGCGGTTATAGGTACGACACGTCCTGTATGAACCGTACTCTCGCCACATAGTTTGGCGTACGCTGAAAATCTAGCGCGTGAGCATGGTAGGTATACGTATATATATTATATATGTATTGTTATTGTGGTACACATATACATGGAACATTTCTGTTCATCTATAGAGTATATTGGACACTTGTTATAATAATACAGGGTGGTTATAATAAAAAGTCGTTCCAACATTCGTCAAATATTTTAAATTTAGATTCAACTTTCTACATGACATTTTTTTATTTTTTTGTTAATTTACGTAGACATATGTATTATGTATATAAAATATTAGAGAATCTAAAGATTTTAAAGACATTTCATCATAAAATATATAAATATCATTTAAAACTGTGAACTATATAATATAGATATAGATATATGTAAGTATATTCATTATTCGTATAGGTCATAGGTGTACTACTTATATAAATTATAAACATAGTAAGTTAATTTATTTGAGTAACATTTTTTTAGAACGATTTATAACTAATAGAAAAACGAGAAAACGCCATTTTGTACCACACTCTGCGCAGTATATTTTATAATATAATATATTATTATTATATTCAGTATCCGTGTCTATAATATTGTATACAATTACATCTGGGTAATATTGTTTAATTCTGATATTAATTTAGCTTTCCTACAGTGACAAGTTAACAAATAATGACGATAGTAATATAAGATGTCATCTTCCGCTCGTGGCTAGTGCAGCATTTCTACAACATCGAATTATTTTGTTCTTTAAAGTTTTTTTTTTTTTTTATTTAGTTGATCTTAAGCCCGACGACTATGGCATTAGCTGTATGTTTTTTTTGTAGGTTTTTATGTCAGTAGGGGGAGGAACACGTGTGTGTTGGGTTTGGAAAAATTTTGATTGGGCACCCGCAGGTACTAGGTATCCCCCGGGTGGGATGAGGCGGCACTTGTTCTCCGGACACCGTGACTTGCCAGAAAAAAAATACCGCCTATGACCGAGGTATCGAGCCGGCGTCGGCTGCATCGCAGCCGACGCCTTAGACTGCTCGGCCACCCCGTCTCCCCTTTATAAGTTTATTATATAATATTATAGTGTTTAATACTAGGTTTAATCTTTTTTACATCAGAAAACTAATATCAGATATTAGATAGTAATTATATATTATATTTTCATATTACAGCAGTGTTCTGAACGATTGGCCGAATAACTTACTGGTATGTTGATTCCTTCATCCTTATAATAATATGCTTTTTATCGATGTGGACTTTTATTTTTAAATAATTCAGAATGCATAATTTGACATTTATCATTTTATTATTATATATTATTATATTATTATTGTATATCTAATGAGGAATGATTAATAGATTGGCTTTCTTTAAGCTGTTTATGGTCGTTTGAAATTGTCTGTTTTTTTCCAATTTATGTTGAAAAAAATCTGGTTTTTCATTCAAAAATCTCGAAGTAAATAAGTACATAAATTAATGCAGTTTAAAAGTTTCGAAAATCGTAGGCACAATTATTGTTGCAATTCAAAAAAAAATTCTCATAGAAACTTGAAACTTTTCAATTTTCATTATAGTATTAGTATCTAAAATATAAAACATTTAGATTTATTTTAAATTATTCATTCTACCAATCTATACATAATTTTACCTAATTAAGAAAATACTAATAATAATTTATGTATCATAAATTATCCGTTGAATTGGATCAAGCATCAATCAATACCTTCCTCATTCTCTCAGGGTTGTTTTTTTTTTGTAGATAATATATAGTGACTTATCATTAAATTTAAATTCAACACATTCATTACATAGGTACTAGGTAGTATTACTATTAACAGTTACCTAATAGTACATATATACTTCCATTGAAACCCACTAAAAATGAAATCGAGTTATATAAGCATGATTTTCGGAAAATGTTGTCACGAATCACGATAACATAAATTATTAGGTATATATGCCTTCATATTCAATTGAGTCTTGTTAACTTCGGTTAAACGCCTTTTTTATTAAGTACCTACCTACCTGTTATTAACAGGCTGAGCTGAGCTGGGCCTACGATAAAAAAGCTAGTCTACATTTATCATTGTATGTATTTAGTATAATAGTATCTAAAAAGTGACACAAGTTTGGTAAAATTTGTAGACATATGAATAGGTATTGATTATTTAATCAAACAAGTAATAACAGATTCCTAACTTCCCAGGCTTGTTTTCGCATGCAAATGCTGACAGTTTGTCGAACATAATTTTATTTTAAACCGTGTTTAGGTTGCATAAAAATACTACTCAGCCATAAACTAATTATTTAAGTAAAAATTTATCAGATTTACAAAAATATTAATCCCTTAATTATTATAATCAACAGGGCGTTGCCTTAAAAGAACACAAATCAATAAATGACAGGATAGCTGAAACCTACAATCAAAAAATAATAGGTAATTCCATTAACTGAATATGAACAAAACTTTGGTCATAACACCTTAAAAATATCTAATAAGCTTATACCTATACTTTGAAATCGATTTGAGACCTGATTGACGGTGGTGTATATTAATTTTTATCTCATTAAACAACAATTGGTATGTGCATATAAAGGTAAATGTGTGTATTGTTTGTTCAGTATAGATACCCATGGCTTATTCTACTTCAAACTATTGAATTTTTGCAATTACATATTTTAGTTATCTTTTGTTTTCAAGTCCTCATAATCTACATTCCTATAATATGCACTGCATGATTTTGAAAATGAGCCCTTTGATAAATATTTTTTCTAATAGACCCTTTATTACCCTTCTTTTTCTGTTTAATTATTTAAATTAATGTTATATAATGTGCCGATATATTATTGTTTATGGTTTGTTAATTTTAAGTAAACATGTATATTTTTTTTCAAACCATATACCCATTTATATTATTAAAATCAAGTATAATATGAACTTTTTGACTGTAGGTCAATACACCAATAAATGTTATAATTTAATCAACTCTCAATTAATTATTGTTGTAGGATGTAGATTGTAGGTATTTCTATAAATATGTCTTTAATATTCAACTTCATAACAATATTAATAGATATATAAACTATAAAGTATTAGCAATTTGTCATTATGGCTATACGAAACGTCAATCAACATGGTCGACGGTCGAACAAAAATGAAAAATCGGATTGTATTCGAGGTCATTTTGACTAGTATTTGATTAATCAAATAATAGATGACAAGGTAATTCTGTAAATATCACCTATGTGAAAATTGAAAATTGTTTAGGTATATATTTAGAATTATTTTTTACAAAAATGCGAATGGTCAATAGATCTATTCAATAAATATTAAATAAATATATTTTAAGATATGTAGGTACTACAATAGTTTTTATTTAATTTTTATATTATTTTTATTAATCGTTGTTAATCGATTATATTATAATTTATAAGATACAGATATAAGAATCCTTCATCATATATTACCTAATATTAGTATAGTATTGCCTATTGATAGGTATTTACACTATGTATAATAATATATTATACTCAGTGGTATTACTTATAAATTTACCACAGCGTTCCTTTTTATCGACCATACGTCAGTGATGAACTTATAGGATTTTATTCTTAGCTGGCAACGGCACAGGTAATGCGAACGTGATAAATTTATCGTAATCCTGGACAGGATCCAAAGCTTCTGTGGTAAGGGTTATTTTTTTTATTAACGGTTAAGTGTTTGGCGATTTAGTCTAATAATATTACGCTAGCTAGTTGAATAGGACAAATACATTGGTGTAAATGTGTAATCGAATTAACTTAAACAAGTGTTTAGACTTTTAAGTTAAACAGAAACGATTAATGATTAATTTATTATATCATATAAATTAAGAAAATACACGTGTTAAAATAAATACAATTATTATTATTTAGGTATCTATATGTTCCACAGTTGTACTATAATACGTACCTATTGATATTTAATAAAATCAAAATGTATAGTAATACATTTTGTTTAAGTCCACTTAAGTTACAAATATAGTTTAGCCTTTTAAAGTAATATTTCTAGTTGAATAAATAGCATATTTTCATGGTAAATCATAATATTTTGTACTACAATTATATTTGTTATATTATTGTGTGTTCGATTTGCACTGATGGTGGTTTTTAATAACTTTATAAATAGTAGATACATTTATAATCTACCTATATATATTGACTATTTATTGTTCATAAAACGTGAATTTGTCTTAATTTACCAAAGACGGTTAGAATTGGTTTTCAGACTTTCCATTTGTATAGAATCTACTATAGATATTTGTTTTATTTCTCTTCGGATTAGTTCCCGTTTGTTTTCTAACGTACTAAAAAAATAGGTTAAATCTTTATACATTTTTTTTTTCAAATAACGATCAGTAGTTTAGAACTCTGTAGAGTTTCTGTTCAATCTACAGTGCCACAGTGGACTAGATAGTGGGGTAATAAGCTTCATAATATTAATTTTAATATTGATTTCGTGTATTGTTTTCATACCGGTCGATGACAGCAGTTTCTAATTTCATAATATCTCACACTTGTAAATGCACGCGTTATTGTGTTAAACTGCTTGCGTACACCGTACACAATATAATTAATATAATTAATATAATATTATACACACCCAAATGTTATGACTTATGAGCGTATGCATATCGCCCTTATTATTTAAGTTTTTCACACGGTAATTCACTTTTGGCCGCCGAACTTGCTTTTGGGGTTTTTTTCTTTAAATATTTTATTGAGAGTTATTGTCGGGCGTCAGAGGGCAACGATCCGGACGGAGGCTGGAAAATCGGCTGCGTAGGTGACACGTGCATCAGAGCAAGTATAATATGTTGGTGCGCGTGTGCCGGGCGCGTTTTTTCGCCGCACGCCCGGCCGACCGCCGCCGCGCCGTCCCGACTATTTCAGTCGTAGAAAAACGACTCTGCCACCGCCGCCGGTCGTGTTATCAACTCGCAGCGCGTATAATAGCTTCAACGATATTCACAAGGCGCACTCGCAAAATGTAGGACCATGCTCGGTGTATATGTATAATATAATATATCTCCTACACCTCTCTGCAATTGGGTACAACTGTGCAAGATATTCGTTAAACGGTCAGCGGGCGCATTACTTGCAGGTGTCGCGGTGTATCAAGACTCAAGAGGTTTGCTGAAAAAACTACGACATTCCTGACCATACTTAGACGACCCGGTGACCTCAGGCCATGGCTTATGCCGCCGCCTTCCTCCTTCTCCCGGGTAATGTGATTGTAATACGTGTATAATTTAGTGTTTATTGTGGTACCTTCTTATTGTTTTCTTCACAATAGTATTATCGGTTATACAGCGAGAATATGCCGCGTTTTATCTTTAATAATAAGAGTGGTGTATCGCCTTTACACACTAGTAAATTACGAAATCGTCAAATTTAAGTTAACCGTGTTATTATTCATAATATTGTCGATATGTCAAAATCTGGGTCAAATTAACTGGAATTAAATCCTGTGAACGCGTTCATTGAAAATGGTGAATCTGCAATCTGTAAACAAAGAATTTGACATGTGAATATATGATAATTCCTAGGAGCTCATATTTGAGTACTTCTCTCCCTCCCTCTAAAAAACACCTCAATTTATATTAACAAGGTCGCAAGGTCCAAATATTTAATAGGAACGCGAATACTTTAAAAATTACAAATGGATACTAGATACTAGGTACCTGTATGTGTTACATAATTTATCGACGACAACATTGTGCGCGCGCAATCTCATTCGTTCCGTTATAATATATATTATTACATTATATACATATAGACTTACACATATAATAGTATTATCTACATGCGTACTACTGCGCCACAGCGGTCGATTCTATAGGTATAACATACTTTGCGGTATATCGTATATATATATATAATAGGCAAGGACGTAAGGTTACCTTTAAGAGAAGAACCCATTATTATTATTATTTTCCTATCTGTATCACAGCCATCCCATCCGTCCGGTTTTGTTCAATTATTTTTATGGGCAACCCGATAGCCGGATAGGACAGAGAAAAAAAATCATTTTTTCATCGACGCGTCTTTCCTTTTGTATCTCCCGATCTTCAGCGCGCGTGCGTGGTACCCTCGACTCCTGAGTAATAAATTATTATTTATTACTGTTATTAATTAGTGTTTTATAATCTGCAATGGTCTGCTTTTGTGGCATTGCCTGAATGCATCATATTCATTCCATTTATCCTTTAATAATGAATTTATTCAAATTTAGATTTTTTGAAGTTTAAAGAAGACTTAAAGACTATATTTATAACTATTTGGATTTTTACACCTTTTTAGGGAGTGTTCTGTGGCATTACAATCTTATTTTTCCGAATGAGAACCTTTTTACTCTAAATTGTCAAGCAGATGATTTATTTTTGAAAATATAGATGTTAAATAAATCAAAATTCAAACGAGTAGTAAGTACCTTTCTCTGATATTTGTTAATAATTCTTAAAAGTGGTTTTACAAAACTATGAAATAGTCTGTAATAATGCAATATGGGATCTAGTATTTATTAAACTTGGAAAATGTTTACAAATTATAAAACATTAATAAATTAATGGTAATGTATTGTTGGTATCTAACTAAATATAGTCCTCAAGTAAGTATACTTGAAAATTCCAAAAATCTGGATTTGCAAAAGCTCGTTATTAAAAAAAAAAAAAAAATGAGGTTGAGCATACTTGTTGTATTATCCAGTATAGGTAAATGTTATGGAAAAATTATAGAAAAAATGTTATGCGTAAGGTTGTATCACGTTAATTTGATACGAAATTAAATCCCGTATCATCAATAAAATTTTTGAAGTGGCGGCGACCTGCAGCCCTTTGACGTCATTTTTTCGAGAAATTGAAAAAAAATTCTTAAAAAATATTAACAGTAATTTATCACGTCTGACGCAATTTGTTAGCCTGCATGACATGATACGTTGCAATAATGCAGTAATATTAATAGAACTATATAATAAAACAATTGAATTTATATACTTTTAGTCAAGCAGTTACGTTTGTAGAAGGTACCTATATTATATATTTTTTCTTTTTTTTTTCATTCAAAATATCATTTGCATTCCATGTTTTATGGAACATTACCAAAACAGATTTTGTGGAATTCATTCAAACTAACTAAAAATATTTTAATTATTTCTTCTAAAGTACTGTTTTTATAATTGTATTATGTACCTACCTACTGCATATTATATTATACAGGTATTATTTCTTTTCCTTGTTCAACATAATTTGTTTGGTTTTTTTATTATTATTTTTATAACTTTACGGTGTTTATTCAATAGTTTTATATGTCCGTGTGTTAGTAGTTTGTATTGAGTTTTTTTATGTAAATATAATAATTAAACTCGTACTAACGTTTTATATTTTTACAGTATTTTCTCGCGTATAAGAATGTTTTATTATTTTTACTGTTGGTAAAAAAAACAGTAAATACACGACTGTTCAGTCCATAAATCTTATTTAATATCCTATGGTTTTGGAAGTTATTTGATGATTCTACATAATATGTATTGAAACATTTGTTTGTGCTTCATATTAAATTAATTTTTTCCATCATTCCCGTTTTCTTAAAATTATTATATATTTTAATTAATTCGTATTTATTAAAATTTCAAAATCTCTTCTTAAATATTGTAAGCTGACATTACTTAAGCGTTTTTTTTCTGTGATAAAAAGTATTATGATATAATAAATAATGGGGATATCATTATAAAATAAATACAAATACAATAATATATTACAATGTATTCACACCTAATAAAATGTTCAATTTAAAGGACATTATAATAATATGTTACCCAAAAACTTAAACTGCTATAATCCCTCAAGACGATAACACAAAATGCATTTTCATGTCTAGGAATGTCCGATAAACTGATAATAATATATATAAATTTGGTATATAGTCATTACTTATTATTACTTAAATACAATAAATTATATTGGCTTCTGCGGTAAAATAATGCAGTAAATGGCCGTTTTCATAAAAATTGTACCCTTCTCTTTTCGGCAGATTCACTTTTCAGCCATCAACACGATAAGTGTATTATATATGTACTTGGTTTTACACATCTAGAAAATTATTAAAAATATGAGTTATATAAAATGTGTATAAAATATAAATAAATAATAATAATATAGGTAGGTGCATTAACTTTTTTTTTCTAAGTAAATATTACATTTTTTGATTTTGCAGAAAAAGGAATGACACTTACGATTTTGATGGAAAAGGAAATTGACCCTTTTTATATGGTCGAAAGGTGACTAATAGTTTACTCAGACATTTTATTACTATACATAATGTACCGAAACCAGGGGTGGATCTAGGATTATTATAAAAGGGGTGCTAGTGTGCTACAATGGTTATTATTTCAAAAACTTATCAAACAGAAAAATAATAATAAATAATGTAATTTTGGCCCTGGTTGGACCTAGAGGGGGCGCTATGATGCTGTTGCATGTGATACTGTTTTAACCTTAATTCTTCCCCGGTAACGGTAAGATATTAGGTATACATTATTTATTATTATGTTTGTGTTTGATAAGTTTCTTAAATAATATAACCATTGTAGCACCCCTTATAAAATAATCTTAGGTCTAACCCTTAACGAGGAAGAATTAAAGTTAACCCAGCCACGTTGTGAGGGGTTCTACAGCATCATAGGCCATAGCACATTAGCAGTTAGCACCCCTCTAGAACCACCCTGACCGAAGTACGTTGTTAAAATTTTGTTAGGTATTAAATATTTGTGAAATTTTAATTTTGTAGGTATACTACCTAAAGAGTAGCCATTAGATAAAAAATATTTTTGGTTGCCGCGGATATTGTAAATTATTATGTTTTAACATAATATCAAGTTCAATTGCTCATTTAAATTATCTGGGTAGTGGGTACGTTAGTTACACATATGTTGTATTGAAATGTACTGTATAGGTTTAGCTAAAAATAATAATAAACAATGAATTCTACAGCAACTGTTGTAAAACTAATTAAAGCCTGCCTAAAAATGAATTCCATAAATTATACAAATTATTTAATATTATATAATATACGATATCAATAGAGACTGTAGTAACAATAATAACTATATTTTATTATTAATAATAATTTATGTGGAAATAATGTCGTAGAAGTATGATATTAAATAATGATACTTTTTTGAATGAATATGAATTGCAGTAATCGATATATGATGATCTATACGCATTGGCATTTGCCCTCATTACTCGTGTAGTCGTGTGTGAAGAAAAATATCGGATTAATATAAACGCGGAACATAATATAACTCGATAAATACATGACGTGACCTTTTTGTTATTTATAGTAAACTTAAAAACTATTTGGTACCTAGTTGTAAAACCATTTTTTTTTATATATATCTAACCATAGACTTCACCGCATATTGTGAAGATAAAATCCCAAATGATCAACTCAATAGGCTTATAGTTTAAATTATCGAAAGAACAAATATTAACAAATAATAATAATTGAAACAGTTTGAAAAATTGATTTATATCATATAGTTTGAAGATCATAGTTCCTAAAAATACATTCAGTATAGTGTACAGAAATCTAATTGTTATGTATGTTTTACGACCATGTCCAAGAAATGCGTGGACGAAACGAATTTTTTTACATGTTAAGTTATTTTTAACTGTGTTATAGAGTGTTCTGATATTCCGACCGTTACATAATATGCTAAGTATTCAAAAGTTCCAGCAGCCGTCTGATTACCGTGGTTATTGCTTGGATTCGCAGGTGTGTGTTAGGCAAAATCCATAAGTTGTCAATAATTATTACATGTGGGTAAAACGGAATTGAACAGATTATAATATTATAATAGCCACAGAGTTCTATAGTTTCAAATTTGCTTCACTCTTGTAAATGTGCAAAATACCCTTATAACAAACTAGCTGTTTTATATCTTTTGAAACTATAATTGGGATAATACCAATATTATGATATCTCGAGTGTTCTATTCAAAAGCTCCAAGTCACTTTTTCGATCATTTTACAAGCATGCTAAAAACGTAATTTAATTTTAAGCACTATGCCGCTGTCCTGTGGACGTATCTTTTTGACTTGTGTTAATGAGTTTTATTAATGTAAAGTTTACCGGAATCGTGTCATTTCGGAGATGACCGGTTCAATTATTATTTTATTAGCTTAATCGGTTGGCTTCTATGATTGATAAAAATGCTCATTTAGACTTTTAAATCACTCCTAAATAAACATCTACATGTTTGGTTTTTGGTATTTTTACATCGACATTTTTAGAAAAAAGACTGATCTAAAAGGTGAGATCATATTGGACACAGCTATATTATTATCAATGATTTAAAAGAAAAGAAAGTAGAAACCCTAAACAATGAATATTTACCTAAATAGTTATAAATGCTACAACGATATAAAAATAATTTTTTTAGAAATCGCAAAAAATCGACCGATAAACATAATACATAAGTGTAGTCGTGATCGAACGGATCGCCTTGTACACACCTATATAACATCACGTGGGCAGGGTACAACAATCGTAGTAGATACTTAAACTAGATATATGTTATTAATTATTATTATTAAATACCATAATACCACAGCGGCGGCGTTGGTGTCCAACCCCACCCCCGTCACTTCTCATTTTTTTCACCGTACCTATGAAAACGTAATAACTAATAATTTTCTTATAAATCACATTATATGCATTGGGGGAAATTGCGGGAGGGTCTGCCAAGTCTGCCAAGCCTCCCCCAATTTAAAAGTCAGTACTCACTTAGTACTGAGTATATATAACTTTTAGTAAATATTATAGGACAGGGATGCTTTAGTCCCCAAAAAAATCAGGCTTTTGTGCCTATGATTATATTATATGTATATTTTTCTTTTGAATCTACCCCCTCTCACAATTGGAAATTTCTGTGTACGGCATTGTAATACTGTAATAGGTACCATGTTTCAGTATACGCGTATACGGTATTATACGACGAACCACTCGTCGACGACCCATGTGCACATGGGACCGAGAGAAACTGCCGCCGGATCTATATATAGAAACGCCACTATGGCGGTGTTGTACGATCGGAGTCAAACGTTCAACCCGTCGGCGTCACCGCCGCAGCCGACGGCGACTCGGTACTTCCTCGGCCGCAGTAGTCTGCTCTGCCTGTCCCTCACGCGCCCGCGTCCGATAGTCGTCCGTCCGATCCCTGTTCGATAAATCGCAAAAACGAGAGATTCCCGACGATCGTCGTCGTCGCCATCGTTGGTTTTTATTTTTATCGTCCACTCCTTCGATTACTTGCCGGTTTTTTTTTTTTTCATTCGACCGATGTAATATCTCGCTGGTGGTTCGTTTAATTACATTACGCACTTGGGTTTTATTATATTATTTACGTGTACATCACAGACAGAGAGAGAGAGAGAGAGATAGTGAGTGAGAGCGAGTGAGAGAGAGGGATAGTGAGGTGACAGAGAGACGACCAGACCGTCAGCCAGCCAGCACGCCCGAGCCCGTATATACGCACCGAGGAAACGACACTCCGCCACCGCTGCCTTTTGCGTGTCTAATACATTAATTGACAACGCCCTTAGTTAATCATTTCCTTCCTCTGGAGCACGCGACCTTTAACTCGTCTGCTGCTGCTACTACTACTATATACTGCTACCTACTCTTCGGTAATTGCATCGTGTACACATATAATAATATTATACATCGTATACGCTGTGCCGTATTTTCGATCGAATAGCGATATAATATTATACTGTGGCGCGGTATGTACCGCGAGCAGTGCTAGAATATTGACGTGTCGTTTACGGAGAAACAAAAGTTGTCATAGCTAAATTATATAACACAGTTTGACGTCTGCAAATTTGTTATAACGGTTAATCGCTTTACAGTTTTAATTATAGGTAGGTACTCAAATTCATCGTTTTAATAATTGATTTCATATTTTTGATCGGAATACTTTACCACGATATTGGCAGGCAATACGGAACATGGAATAATACATTATATACATAGACAGCGCAATCGAGCATGAGTTTTTAGTGCGGTAAACGAAACGCTGCCGAGATGTGCAGTTATTGTGACGAGGTATAACGGATACAATACGTTTTTTTAATCGACGGAAAAACAGGTGGAAAGTACTTTGTGTATACACCGGCTGTGCGCGTACCTATATATATATACGCGCTTCATGCAGTGCAGTGAAATCGAGAGTGACTTACACTATTATATAGTTTTGTATTGATTTGTCATTACGAAAATAGGTGTTTATTTTCTCACGAAAAACGGCGTCGAAGTTGCGTCCCATGGCAACATATATTATTATATTAATCTACAGCTGCAGTGTGTCTAAAGTCAAAAGTAACGTTTAAATATTTTTTGTGAAATCGCGTTTGGAATCATTTGGATTTGAGTTTTTTTTTGTCTGAGTATTTAAAATCAACTTCATTCTATTTTGTTATCAAGCTATTTTTCGTTATTTCATAGTTTATCGAATGTAAACATAATATTATAATGTTATGTTAAAGTTTTCATACTCACTTAAACTGTTTCCGTGGACTTAAATATCTGATCGTACCTACACTATAAAAAAAATAGTCAAGTTTTTGGGAATACTCCTATGATTTTGCCATTTTTTTTTGGCCCGTGATTGAATATTACAAACTCAACTCACGAGAGAATAATATAATGCACTAATGTAGTTGAGGTAATTTAAGTTCCACTTTAGAATTTAAGAATATATTATAAAATACACTAATCGTGTTATTTTAAACAAAAAACTTAATAGATTAGCACGTTTTAAAAATTCGTAATTTTACTCGTTTCGAAAATGGTTTAGTTTCAAATAATGTGTAAAAATGAATATAATTTGTTCGCTTCATATCCTAATGAAATATTCCTGATTCGAATCGAAGGTCGTTGCACAAAAGCATTTTATATTATTTACAGTTACCTTGTGACTGTTTTGACACGCTGCGGCATCACGTGTATACATCAGCGTTACTATATATATTATATTATTATAATAGTCTAACCTTAATTTCAAACACTGTTTCAGGCGTGGTATCATAACCGACGTGCGGCCGCTGCAGGTATATACACGGTCGTCATGACGGAGCGCCGTCATCGCCGTTGAGGCCCATCGTCGTCGCCGCCGCTGTAGCAGTGTCGTGTCCCACACGCCCCGACGGTCGCGCTGACCGCCGAAGAATCGCATGACCGCCGCCGCCGCTGCAGTCGTCGTCGTCGTCGTCGTTGGCTGAACGGTACACGGCCGGGTTCGGCGAGCGATGACCACGACAGCAAACCACCGGGCCGCCGCAGGAGGTAACATGGCTCCCGAACCAGAGGAAGACATAGCGGCCATCGCCAAACAGATATCGGACCACGCGGAGGCGATATACCAGACGTGGAAGGCCCGGGGCCTGGCGCCCAACGAGATACTGACGTGCCACCGCGACTCGTCGGCCGCAGCCGACAAGTTCGGCTCGGCGCTGACGCCGCAACCCAAACTGCCGGTAGACGTGACGGCTCCGGCCCACCATAACCGTGGCACGCAGCTGATGGCTGACCCGAACAGCACCAACAACCTGGAACGGCTGGTGAACAAGTTTGTGGTGGAGGACAAGGCCCGGCTGCAGGCGGCCCGGCAGTCGCGTTCGCTGTCGCCCAAGCCGTTCGCATCGTCCATTCAGTACGCCTTGCAAAAGTTTGAACAGAAGGCTTCCTCGTCCACCGGCCCCGTCCCCGAGCACCTGCAGCCACAGCAACAGCAACTGCAGCAGCAGCAAGCCGCCGCTAGCAAGCAAAACGTCGGCGGAGGTGGTGCCGCCAAGAGGTATTGCAGCAAGCCGTCGCCGATGCGGAACTATGCGGCTTCACCGGACGCAGACGACAATAAGGTCGTGGACGGGCCCGCCTGGCCGTTTCGGAACGGTGGCAAATCGGCAGCGATCCAGTCGCAGCAGAACACCTGTGACTTTATGGACGAGGTGGCCAAAGAGGAACAGCGGTTGATCGACGCGCTCAAGAACGGGTCGGTGGTCGAGAACAGGAAGCCCGAAAAGCCGGCCGTGCCCAGCAAAGAGGGCGTCCTGTTGCGATCGGCCGCCGGAGGTTACGATGCGGCGGCGACCGGCCACCGTTCCAAGCCGGAGTTCCTTATCGGGCTGTCCGCGCTCAGCTCGGCCCGGCGGAACCAGCACGCGCACCGGCAACAGGAACAGGTGCCGCATCCCGAGCTAACCGACCACCAGCGAGCCAACATCCGGTCTAATCACCACCAGTCCAACCCGGTTCGACCGTTCTTAACGCGTGGTTCAGTCGCCGAGCGTGTGCTCATATTCGAAAAGTGTCCGACCGAACTTATGAAGAACTCTGCCGTCTGCAATTCTTCATCGTCTCAGTCGTCGTGGAAGAACATCGGCTCGGATGTGCACAGCAAAATACAAGTGAGTTTATTATCAAATATATCATAATAGAAAATATAGTCGCTCACCTCACGAACAAAAATGTTATATTTCGATATTTCCTATATAGTTGGTTGTATTTTAAATTTGGATTTTCGAAAACCATTATATATTCGTGCACTGGGTTTAGGGGGAATAGCTTACTAACCGCAAAGTTAATAGATTGTTTTGTACAAATGAATGATGAAAATATTTTCTATTTTACTCATTTCGTATCACTGTAATATGTATATAGGTACTATATTGAATTTGATATTCAACTATCATTAATATTTCGATTGAAATCATAAAATGAAGTTTTGAAAACTTATTTTTATACGCTAAATTCGGAAATTAATTTAGTAGAAAGATATTTTCTATTATTAAAGTCATATTTTTAATCAAAATATGTTTGTTTTTACGAGTTACAGTAGTCATTTTCCTATAACAGTCTTTGCTGTTATAGGTATTTACGAACTTTAATTTTTGTCTATGGGGCGTGTAAAATTGGATAAAAGTAATATAATTACCTAATATATTATTAAACCATAGTTTCAACATAGGTTACGCAACGTAAGAATTGCGAAGCTTTTGTCAGAGTTCGGTACATCGAGGTGCGATTTTTATGCACGAGGCAAAGGTACCAGCACGTGGCTTGCCGCGTGCTCGTTCCCACGGCGTGAGACTCGTTTTATACGAATAGGTTTATGATGCGGCGGGATATAGGATTATTTGAAGCAATTGCTTCATGTCTGAAATGGGTGGGGTGTGTGTGTATAAATATATATAATATCTTAAGACCTCCATACAAATATCATGGCAAATATTATAATTAATAATATTATTAATGGCCCCTGCTGCTAATTTTAGTTTAATGAAGGATGCGGTGGTAAAAATATTTAAAATAAACAATAATATGCTTCAATAAGCTTCCATAAATTCTCGCCATGGAGCCTATTTACTTATAACCTGTATCAAATAAGTTATTCCAGATTGGGTGGTGCTGATGATGAATGATGAGGTAGGTGACTTATTATTGAGCACACCCAAGAACAACTTTATCATGAGTTCGGTTCGAAGTTATTCCGTCTACAGTGTTGTTATGGACGTCTCCACAACCGAGTTTGTTCGTCAATAAATAAATGAGTATGGTTAAATGGTGTATGAGTTATCATTAATACTTTATTAATATAATCAATTTTAAAAGAAATTGAATTGTACAGAATACTTATTAGACTTAAGAAATTAACAGAGGTTCTACTCGATGGTCTGACAGTTCTACACTAACTCTTATACAGATAGCGAGACACGGTAGGGGCTCGCTCGGGCTCAAAACTATCCACATATAGCGAATTCCCTTCGACCGTGTGACTCTACCTGTTCACATATTAATATGCTTAAACACTATTCTATATTATACTATTACTATATCTCATACTGCGTATAGCATACAGACAGGGGTTCACAACACTGTTGAGCCGAGATTAATATAATTTTATCTAGATAAAGATAAAGATAACTATATTATCGGATAAATTTTTTTATATTTTTTATGGCACTCTCCTTAAGCTAGTAGCAATATAGAATAACTTAATAGGATGTTATCAAAAATTTAGATAGTTATTAGTAAATACTACCTACTTAATAAATTACTTAATTGTCTACCTATATTCTATAATAAATAAAAGCCGTTAAATAAATTAAATTATCTGGATAAATCCATCTAGATAAAGGTGATTTTTATCTTAGATAACTGTGTAAATTAATATTTTCTATTTATCTAGATAAGATAAAAGATAAAAGAATATTTATCTAGATAAACTCAACACTGTCCGTCTAGATCACTATGTGACGACGAGTAAGTAGTATATATAGTATAGGTACCTATTTACAGTCACGTAGTCAGGATTTTTCTAAGGGGATGTTTTAATTTTCTATTTAAATATAATTACGGGGGGGGGGTGGTTGGTGCATTCTCTCTGTTATAGTATAATCAATATTCATATAATATCAAGTATGAGTAGAATAACCATATGACAACATATTTTTTCGATACCTATCTAAAGCATATAAAAAATAATATGTTTAGTAAATAACATTTTTACTTAAATACAGCTAGGTAATGAGAAATGTTACAACATCCAAAACACCCTTAGGCTACTCCACTGCCTACTTACGGTGTGGTGTGTAAAAACGGTATATTAATTATTATTGACGGATGCGCTTTTCCACCCACTGCAGTTTGTATACCCTGCAAAACGTATATTAATTATTAACATGACATCACAATGTCGCGTTCATATTGTATTAATATACGCAATATACCTACCTATTACATGGTATGCCGTCCACAATATAGTGAAAGCAATAAAGAATGAAACAAATAACGAGAATACAAAATGAGTGAATTGTTTTTTTTTTTTTCGATAATTTAAAATGTTATAATATGATTGTTGTTGGCTTCGGTCTTGCAAAGTTGTATCCAACAACCTGGAAGTGTATAACATAAGCACTCTAAAAACAGCAAACATTATTTGAATAGTAAAAACGATAAATGACAAACATTCAACTTCAAACAAACAAGTTTCAAGAATTAATTCGAAAAACTATCAAAAGTTGTAAGAAATTATAATACAACGTCAATATATTGGAATATTCAAAAGGGATACCTATATATAATTTTTCGTTTCAAGTACATAAACATTTTTGATATTTAAAAAAAACAATAAATGGTAAATATATAGTGATCATGTTTTAATTATTTTTACACAATATTATTTTTATATGGTTTTTGTTACGTTTCACTATCAAAATTAATTTTAATAATTTTTCGCTGTATTTGTTTTTGCGCGAATTGTGCCGTTTGCTTTTTTTGTATTCAAGCTTTTGATTTCGCTCATTCGCTCGTTGAACCCTATTGTATAATATTACTAGCTGATCCCGTGCACTTCGTTTTCCTTTCAATGTACCAACTCTATATGACTCAAACTTTGTTCAATTTGTTATGTAATATTCGGTGTATGGTGTTCAAAATTTATCTTAACTCTTTTGTTGCCCGGGATAAAAATTCTGATTCGCAGCAGTATATTATCACTTATCAGGTAGGCAATCTACCTGCTGTAGATCGCGGACCCCGTGCTGTTTTTACGTAATTTTATAATTTAACTTTAAAGTATCAAAGTTATACCAAGTATGTCACTGAACTCCTCCTAAACGGCTGGACTAATTGTGAATGCCGTGTCTGTCGACCAATATTTCTTCCTCATCCACGAAGGCGTGGCATTGTTTTATGTACACGTAACTTATATTATGTGAGTACTGTCTTCACGGCAACCAATAATTATTATTATAATAGCTTTAAAACCCATGGTGACCATGTATAACCATGTATAAACAACAATTTCCACCGTTAATCTCTAAATCCCCGTTTGAGCACATACCCTGGTTGGACCTAGGTGGGTGATTTGTAGCCTATGTGTTATTCTGATGTATAAGCTATATTATTGTAAAGTTTGACTAAAATCCATTCAGTAGTTTTTACGTGAAAGAATAACAAACATACTTTCGCGATTATAATATTAGTAGGATATATATACCGTACACATCGCGATTGTGTTGTTATAATACGATGTACCTAACTGCGGGACTAGCTTGCTTGTATTACTATATATAAACGTATATCGTATCGCAGTAGGTAAACGTTAATGGACGCCGTCAGATTCTGCCGCGGCAGAGTTAATAAGTGGGTTTTCATTTTTCATCACATATTATATTAAAACAGAGCGAGCGATCGCGCTATAGATGTCGGCGTTGAATGCGCGGCGGCGGAGGGAGAATGTTGCAAGGCAGGTTTTTTTATATTTTACTATTTCATTTTACAAAGTCACAAGTGAATGTGTTCCACAGTCGCTGGGTCAACATGTGTTCGGTTTAATAATAGTAATAATACATCGTCATAATAATGATAATATTAGTAATAATATAATATAATAACGCCGCCGCCGCAGTCGGACGCGTCAACGCGTCGCGCGCTAACCGCTGCAGAACCGGAGTGGTGCGGCCTTCGTCGCGCACAATAATAATAATAATAATAATAATAATAATAGTGTTATGATAATAATAACGATGCGAGTTTGGCGAGTGGAAAAAAGTCGTCCGGTCAGATGTTCGCGTACGGCTTTTGTGTCGCGACCTCCGCTCGACGCGGTCTCGCCGTCGCGCGTACCTTCTGAACTGCAAGAATACATGTACAAAATTATTGTATATTGCGGCGTTATCGCGACCGTCATCGGTTTACCGCGTTTTTATTAGTTTGTTTTTATTCAGCATTTCGCTTGTTGTTCTTCTCTTTTAATTGTTTACTAAGGTCGTTTCGTTTTCGTATATCCGCGTAAATTATATACCGTCGCGGCGGTGCCGTTTCGCGCGTGGGCTCGCCATTCCGCGCAGTCCTCCGCGGTCGACGGCGATATAATACTAATTTGACACTCGTTTGTGCGATATCGTCGTCGTCGCGTGCACTTACGCCGCTCAAACGCGCGAATCTCGTCCGCTTGACTTACGCCGCTCAAACGCGAATCCCGTCCGCTTGACTTACGCCCCTCAAATGCGCCTCCCGCCGCGGCCCGTGTGACTTACGCCGCGACTTTTGCAGTATGCACCGGACGTGCATCCGCCGCCGCGGTGTGAGATATGTCGTCGGGACACTATGGTGACGAGCGTACGGTCTTGGTGCTACGCCTGTCAGGTGCTAGTGTTGCAAAGGCACGACGGTTCAGGCGTCGGGGACGACGATCCGGTTCACGAGCAGCCCAGGTTTCCGTACAAACCCTGGAAACGGCGATTGCCCAGGTCTTACAACAAGGTTGGTGATACCGCATATGGTATATTATGGTATCCGGTAATACCTATATATATATAGACGTACGCGTGCCATATAAATCGAATATCGTGTATTGGTTCAAAATCGGCGCAATACGATTTCCTTCCAACTCGTAGATCCGCGGACGGCAGTGACTTTTAACAATAATAATAATAATATAATAGATTATATAAAGCCCACGAATCGTTTACGGCGGTGGTTCATTTGTTATTTTTTGTATATATTTAATTGTCCGTGTTCCCTTCCCCACAGCACATTTACATTTTGCAGTTGTCAACGAATGCGACCATAACGTTGTTATGTCCTATACGTGTTTTGGGCATATTATTATATACTTATATAACGACACAGCTGTCCGGCAGCGGTCATGTCCGTTATACAGAGTGATGCCAGGATCCTGTCTTTGTCCTCGTACATATCCGCCCGCCCGCCTACTATATTATGGATAATAAAAAAATACATATATATAAAATAGGCGTACACTAATATGCCCGCCTCCACGATCGTAACTATATAGGTACATGTGATGTATCGCGGTGTATATACATCATCAAACATTATACCTATGTTCAAATGCCGAATGGAAATTAACACAAATCGACTTTTGGCCTACCTATACATATTATACTATTTACCTATACGAGTCGTGTTTATTAAATAGAAACAAAGATTTCATTTAAAGCTTTGGTAAACCGCGAAAGTCATCGGCCGCGGGACAAATACGGACGCTATCTACAGTAGGTATAATAATGTAAATTGTCGTACGAACTAAACTAAATTCGTGCAGTGTTTCGATGGGACGAAAGAATTCGTTTAACTGTGTGTAATTTGTACGAAATTACAATTATCATTGTATAAGTATAATATGTATATAGTTAAACTGACTACGGCGGTACGGTTATATGTTTGCTTGCAAAAAGGGCGCGGACGTATTACGAATAGGCACAAACGATTTAGATTTCATGGTCATCGTTACATTAAAGCGGCTACCTTCATCATTACGATTACGTATACCTATTTGATGCATACATCATATATATATATATATATATATATAACTATATAGTATATATGTATATTGTATAATACAATAAGCACACTGCAGCTGCAGCAGCTGTCTACGTAATTTTCGAATCAAATGAAATGTCCAAACGCCTTTGCGTCGAATTTGATACATATCGGATACTTGTGTACGAGGCTAACTCGAGGGGGAGGTGGTTTTAATTTTTCGAAATCCGTTCGTTCGTTTGTAATGCGTACAATGTAATAATTTATGTCTTTCGAATCGTCATTGTACTCATTTATATATACTCACAATACATGCGATATATAGATAGATGCCTGATACCTTACCTATACTATACAGCTCCTATATATTATTAATTATTATAATAAAATTTTACCTTATAATATCATACAATATTATTGCAACTCAATAATATGCGTTCGTCAAATGCCATTTCCACGGGTCTTGCGGACTGCGGAGAAACCCATTCGAACCAAAATCAAGAATTATACGTTTCGACGTCTTTCGCTACTATTTCGATATCGTGTGAAAATCGAGTTGTGTATGTCCCAACTCATAGGCATGTGTTCTTTTCGTGTATACCGTGTTACTATAGTATATTGTATTACTTTGTATTACCATAATATTTCGAATACGGCTCTAAGCGTCCGTTTGTAGGTACCTATATAATATGTTATTGAGTAACCGGCGGATTATGTAAAACGAAATCGCTCCGCGTCTTTAGGTCACGTACAAGATCGTTTTTAAAATAATTGATAATGGACCCCCTCTCAACCGGCATATTGCAGTCTGCAGACGCACGACACCCGGTTCTTATATTTACATATAAATAAATCTGTATGTATATAACGAGTGTACCTATTATTATGTACATATTAATTATTATTATGAATTCAACGCGTGCAGGACGAACTCTTCGTGTTATAATAATATTATAATCAACATATTATGGACGCGGTGACGTAGTCGTGAGCTTGTTTTTCGGTGGCAATAATATTATGTTGTCCCTCGTAATGTAATCATAGTCGGAGGTCGTGAGTTGTTATCTCTGTTGAAGTATATAATATATACTATTATGTAAATAACTTATAATTCAGATTTGTAGTGTATATATATTTACGACGATTCGTTATCGTTCCGATTCGTGACTCGTGTATTGTATAAAATCATATTATGTATTTCGTTCTAAAAATTAATTTCAATACCTACATACATTTAAATGTGCTTAAAAAATAATTGTTACTTCCAAGGGAGGGCTGAACAGGATGGTGATATGGAAACTCGGGGCGGTTTTCATAAATTGGGCCGATATTTTAGTGATATTTAATAATAATACCAGATAATTAGGGCAATTCTTCCAGTTCCATGGGTCCTATTTACAATCCGCCATTGATTGAGTCACACTAGTCTTGAGGGGGGGGGGAAGAAAGGAAGTGTTTTCTCCAAACGATTTTACTAGACAGGATCGTGTTAATAATCGATCGTATCGTTTCAGAACTACTCGAAGGAAACCAATCAGAAACCTGGAGCGCCTCCACCGCACACTACGTTACAAAGACATACAAAGGCCAATCGTAACGTATTCATTCCTAGGTAATAATAAAGCATTTGTTTTTATATTCTTTTTTGTATTTTAACGACACTCGATGTTATAATATAGGAGGCGTATTGAATTCAACTTTTTGTTTTAGATTCTACTATCCATTCGGCAAGCCCGAGAGTCAACAGCAGTGGGATACGATAGTCAAAACAATCACAGATTTCTTCATGTCGTTGCCGAATTCGCAAGCTTCGAAACATCATTTCGGTCAAATCGCAAAGGTAACCATAATAATAATCATAATAATTTTTTATACGATAATTCAATATTGTCGTTTTCGTGCGTGTTACAGTTGTGTAACTGCCCGCTTTATTGGAAGCAACCTCTGTTCTTTGCCTGCGGCGGGGACTTGTCCAGTACCATAGACGTAAATACCTTCCTTAATTATTGGAAAGAGTAAGTTCATTGTTGTCATTATTATTATTCAACACTCATAGTAATAATAAATCGATTTTATCTCAGCGTGTGGTCTTCTTGTCACGACTTGCCATCGATATTCATACGCATATTGGCAAGAAACTCAAAAAAACAAACATTATCACCTGAAAACTTCATCTTATTAGTCCAAGATGTGGTCGATTCGCATCCCGGTTTAACATTCCTGAAAACTGCGCCAGAGTTCCATTCTAGATATGTGCACACGGTAATTGAAACATTATACAACCAATTTATTTTATACTTAAACAAATCAGTCTTGTAAAAAGTTACTTTTTGTTTGTAATTCAATTTTAAATATTAATATACATTATATAATATAGATGCAAATATACAACTATTTAAACAATTTCTGGAAAGAAGTATTTAAAAACAAAAATACAATAAACTGTCTTTTATTCTTTTTTACTTAAAATCAATTCTAAAATTATTTTTAATGCAATAAATAGATAATAAAAGAGTATCAATAGGCAATTGTAGTATAATAAAATAAAATCATACTAGAACCACTGGTGACCAGATTTTGTGGTTAACAATTTATTTTAAAAGACGTTAATCAAAATTTTTTATTCTTAATTAGTATTTAACTATTAATATTTTAAATGCCTACTAAAAAACTATTTAAATACAATTTCTCAAGTATACAAGACATATTACAAATTTACTAATACTATACATTTTTGTAAATTTTAAATTCCAGGTAATATCAAGGATATTCTACAGTGTAAACACATCATGGAGCGGTGATCTTAGTCTAGCAGAAATCAGACGATCAGATCTAATGCGAGTCATTGACCTATTAGAAAAAGAAGAAGACATCAACCAAGTGACTGCTTACTTCAGTTATGAACATTTCTATGTCATATACTGTAAGTTCTGGGAGTTGGACCGTGACCATGATTTATTTATTAGCAAAACCGATTTAGCCAGACACAGCGATCATGGTGAGTTTTATGTCCTTAGATATTTTGTGCATACCTAGTATTATAGATTATTTAATTTGTTATAATTTATATAATGCAAACATTTTTTATAGCTTTGTCCACAAGAATAATTGACAGAATATTTTCTGGGACTGTTACTAAGAGAAAGCAAAAGAATTCTAATAATAATTATATGGAAGAAAAAATGAGTTACACTGAATTTGTTTGGTTCTTAATGGCCGAAGAAGACAAACGACATCCTAGAGCAGTTGAATATTGGTTCAGGTAAGATAAATACCAAATTATATGTTTAATATGTTGAAGCCATATAACACATAATTTGAATATACATGTAACTATTCTAGATGCATGGATATTGACGGTGATGGTTATTTGTCAATGTACGAGCTTGAATATTTCTATGACGAGCAATTGCAAAGAATGGAAAGCATAGGAATTGAATGTCTACCATTTGAAGATTGTTTGTGCCAGGTATACAATTGAAATACATATTGTTATAAGCATCTCTTTTAAATGTAATTGTTTACACCTTTGTCATTATTATAAATTAATTTAGATGCTTGACATGGTTAAACCTAAGTGTTGTGGCAAAATATCATTGGCTGATCTCAAAACATGTAAAATGACTCCGATATTTTTTGATACATTCTTTAATCTTGAAAAATATCTGGATCATGAACAACGTGATCCATTTGCTTCACAGAGGGATAATGAAAATGAAGTAAGTAAAATATAATTTTATAAATTTATTTTTAAACTTTTATTCGTTGTGTATTTATATGGTAATGTATAATTTCAAGCATAACGAAAATGGGAATAAATATTATAAGGTCAGTTATCTTATAATAATAATAATAATAATAATAATTTTTATTTGTGCAACATTAGAATCTTAAAATTATTTTACAAAATTGAGCTTAATATATTGCAGTACCCCCTTTAAGCAAAGCTTGTGCTGGGGGCACAGTTCTTAGATAATAAATATATAACAAGGTTTATATTGATGACTAATTAATTAATAGAAATAGGATTTTCAAAAAAGTAAAAATGTATAACAATGTTAATATGATTGGTAATTGGCAAATACATAAGTATGAAAAGAGGAAAACAAATATTATAAATTTAAAAAATAAAAACAATAATAATAATATTCTACATAGCTATAATTGGTAATATTTTAAATGAAAAAAAAAAAAAAATTTACAAATTTGATAAATTTAATTGTTTTATATATTTTTTGAATAGTTTAACATCTTTAAAATTTTTTGCATTGATATTTAGGGAACGACATAAATATAAGCCCTTATATAAAATGCTTTTTTGACCAAATACTTTATTAAGATTTGATACTAGTATATTCATATTTTTTTTGTATCTAGTGTTGTGATCATGGTCTAATGTAGGAATTAAGTTTTTTTTGTTTATATACATCAACTAGAACTGATAAGTTATAGTTAAATTTAAAATCTTAATCTTTATAGGTTGTTTGAGTTGTTAGATTATATATTTTATTTGTTATTATTTATATAGTCTAATGCTCAGTAAGTTTATGAACCATTCTGTTGTTTCAGGCATCAGACTGGGATAAATATGCTGCTGAAGAATATGAAATGTTAGTAGCTGAAGAAGGTGGAAATGATGCACCAGAAGAAATGTAAGTATTTCATATGTATTATATTAATGTGACCAATGGATTCTTTACGGAAATCTAGGCATTGTTTTCAACTTTTCATTACCACCTAAATATTATAAATATAAAAAAAAATTGGTGGTAATATTATTACAGAATAACAGACGAAGACATTTGAAGGAAGAAATATATATGACAGTGGTAAGTGTCTGTGGTCTGTTGTGCCGTCCTCCACTGTTGATTAGCACAATCCTATAATTTTGTAACACACCCTTTAACTAGATCATTCCTTACAATTGTTTTATTTTTTTGTATAACCACTGTAGCTCTAATCACCTCACCGTAATAACACCATTTTAATGTTGTACAAAGACTGTTGTGTTTTGTTCTTCTGTATTATAGTTATTAATGATTATAGTTATAATAGCATTAATGCCATAATTTTTTTTTTAGAAATGGAACTGATATTGAAGATATTCTGTCACCCAATTTGGATGATGTATTAAAATCATGTACGTTTAATAAATTATCCAATCAGCCTAGAGTTTTGGTCACCGATTTCTCTGCACCGTCTACTATGTATGATGATAATGATTCGTCTGACTATGCTGGCGATAGCGACGATGATATTTAATTTATATACACAATAATAATACGTAATAATAAGTTATAAATAATAATAAAATAATAATAATAATAATTGTAGTAATATTATAGTAACACAACCAAATTATTTCTTTGTGACAATGGGAATTGCTGACATTATTATACCAAAGAATATAGTTGCTCATATTGTCCTCTTGTTCCCATGTTTTACTTCTGTTGTTTACTTAAACTTTTAAATTCATAATTTTTGGCAAAATGTTACAGAACATTAATTTATGTGCGTGTTTTTGTTAATAGGCTATTGCCTGAATATGGTCATTATTATTTTGTTTTATTTATGGAAGATTAATTGTTGTTGTTTTCAAAAATGTATAAAGCATTATAAAAGGTGTCTAAAATTGCGCCATGTACCAGATTTTATATTTGTCATTATTATAATTTTTTTGTATGAAATTTATAAATTGTAAATAATTAATTCAATTTTTAACTAGTTAAATTAATTTTAAATACAAGTAGTTTATTTATAATAATGTAAAATATGATTTAAAAAAAAAACCAAAATATCTGTTAAATATGTTATACGAATCTTATTGAAATAGTTTTAAGAGTTGTGTCCGTTCTGTTATAAAAAAACCAAATTATTAACATAGTCTAGTCGAAAATAGATCGTTATTATAGTATGTACTAATAATAATGACATTATTTATTAATTACATATTTTTAAAAACAAAATCGTATGAAATATTAAAATCTAATTTCTCTTTCTTTTATTATGTGTTTTATTATGACAATTAAAAACCTAATCTATCATACTTGTATTTACTTCTATATTTTAATCTAATTTTTAATTGGGTATGCTGTATATTAAATGTGTAGTGTTTTGACGCAACTCATCTTAAGTGATATTTATTCATATTTTTAATCTTCTAATCAATTACCATTGATTTTTTTCAATGGTTAAAAAATCCTGATCGTAAAATTTTTTAATTATTCTCGATGACCTTCAAATAGATCTACACCTTATTATAATTATACATTTATACATGTTTAAGTATACAACTACAGCATTATTCAACAGCATTCTTACCTAAATAAAAAAAATAAATGAATCTACAATTCCTATAACTTTTTATACTTAAAATTATCGTTTGGCAGTTTATGTGATTTGTTTTTTGACATATTTTACTCACTAGTAACACAAATGCACTGTAGTCAATGCTTACCCATGTATGTTACAAAATTACTTAAAGTAGTCTTCTTCCAGTAGTAAATGACTTAATATTAAAAATCAAACATATTTTTATGTTTTGTAAAATTATGTAAACAATGTATGGTTGTTCATTTGTTTAAAGTGATAAATAAAAATTAACAAAAATATATATTTAAGCGTTTCAGCCTTGTTTTTCATGCATTTTCTTTAATTTGGAATATCTGATTACCAAAGCATGCACATTTCTAAATTATATTAATGTATATAACTTTGAACATAACATAATTATATAAAGATATAACAATAATTGAAGTCATAAATAATCGTATACAATATTGTTATATCATTGAATTTAAATTTAACATATAAATTACAGTGACCCCCTCTACACTTACAGAGTATGGTATCCACTTTCCCGACTGAATTATTATATGTATATCTAATATTTGACTGCACTTACTATCAAATTTAAAGGTAAGAACATAAAATATGTTCTGAGAAGTGAGAATATTATCTGTTTTTTAATAGGTACCTATTTAATTTTAAAGCAAGATATGAACATTTTTAAATTCTGATAATTCACATACACGATGGGTCCCTAGGTATATCAAATTTCTGTAAAAATTTTCTGTAAAACAATAAATAATTACCAATACCATATTATGCCCATATAGAACCTTTAAGTTTGATGATTGTCAAATTCATTCTAATATTAAAACTAACAACACAAAATTGGAACTACTAAACGCTAATATTTACTGCTAGGAGGTATGTGTGCTGATGACATCAGTTAAAGGCTTTTTTAATACATATTTTACTTTTTTTTTTAATTTTGAAGTAGAAGGATTTTAAAATTAATCTGGATAGTTACAGCATTGCTGAGTAACAATTTATTTAAAAAAAAAATTTGAAAATGTTAGTTTTACCTAGGTAAGGGATTGATTGGACTTATTTTCAAAACGACATTTTATGTAGAATGATCTCCTTCTGACTGCTAAGCTCTGCTTTACAAATTACTTAAATGGTGAATGGTGATATATACTTTGATAAAAATTTGGAAAATGTTACTTTTTTTCAAACCTAGGTGCTGGTGATACCCGTTGAAGGCTTTTTTTAATATAAATTTTACTTTTTTTGAATTTTGCAGTGTTAGATTTTCCAACAAACTTCAAAACTAAGCTAGATAGTTAAATTATTTTTACTCTTGTTGAGCTATTTATAGGCATTTTTAAAATGTTATTTCTATAAATATCAATAAAAAGTGTTTAGCCATGTCAAACAGCATAAAAATGTAATAAAAGGTTTGTGATAAGGATTTTAATAGTAGTTCAAACGTATTAAGTATACCTATATATTTTTACAAGCATGATTTTGTATTAGCATTTAAAGTTTAGTTTTGACAAAAGTTCATGAAAATCACTAATTTTTTTCTAATTTTTTTGTACCTAGATAAAAATTTATAAAACACTCAATTTTTTTTGGATAAGGATTGTATATAAAAAAAATGTTTCTCATTACTTATGAATATTATAACCAAAAACTCTAAAAAATATTAAATATTTATATTATTATATATATTTTATTTATATTTATATATATTTAATTTTGCAGTTTGCGTTTGAATCAACGTGAAAAGTGGATTGTTTTTTTTTTGTGTGTGTGAATACTGAATAAAAATTGAAATTTGTGCCATATTTAGATTGTTATAAAATTCCCTATAGATTTTATATATTATTAATTTTATTTTAATCTTAACAAACCTACAATTTTATCTTTTATATTGTATCATACTGGCTCAAACGCATTATAAGAAACTCGCCCAAACACAATAGGTA
>WHPZ01590761.1:35591-46210 GCA_016617965.1 Macrosiphum rosae
AATTAATTAATAGAAATAGGATTTTCAAAAAAGTAAAAATGTATAACAATGTTAATATGATTGGTAATTGGCAAATACATAAGTATGAAAAGAGGAAAACAAATATAAAATATTTTATATACCTAATATTGTTATTTATTATAGGCACAACGATAAGACAAAGGGAAATTTGAAACTATATGTATCAGACTTGCTGTGTGAACAACTATGGCGGTACGATTATGACCCCATCGACATATATATATAATTGTTATAACTTCAAGTCAATAAAAACGAGATCGTAATTACGTTCAAATACCTATAATTCACAACACAATTTATACCGATAGCCCAACTATTGACAGACACACAACAATTTTTCTTGGCCGACGGGGGCTTAACGAAATTAATTACATTTTTTCTCCGTAGTGCAAACAAACCAACTCGTTTTGCTCATAACATAATAATAATAATATAACTACAGACCAATGAGTTAGTCATTCGGCCAACGTTCATGCTCATATAAAGCCGGATTCACAGCAGCTGCGTCGTGTGTCGTGTCTTGTCGATCAAATCGTATTGTGATTGGATGCTACTTTTCTTGGTATCAATGTAATAACCAAGTGGCAACCGCGAGTATACAAAGAATTGACTACAGCTCAACCATATTGGTTACCAGTTGTAACCATAATAACCAAGCCATCGCACGACACGACACCCGACGTACCTGTGAATCCGCCTTAAGACTGGCTACATTATATTCACTCTACTTACTTTATAACTACTATAGTAGCACTCTACAGAGAGAGAGAGAGAGAGAGAGAGAGAGAGACGGCAAATTCGGTAAAACGGTTAAAAATAAAATATAACAAATTGTATTTATTTGTTTTATTTTTCTCTTCCACGAAATATTGTTTTCGTGGAAAAATAACGCCACGTGACGCTCCCTGCGCGTTTTACAATTTTATATAATGGTTATGCAGATAAATAAAGACATTTTATATAATACTGTCTGTGTTGGCTCCTCAGTTTCGCTTTAATAAATTCCTGTATCGATTATTCATTTAAATTTTTTGTCTACCCGAAATGCGGTGTGTTAAATTAAAAATTGTGATGTCTCGGTATAAACTTATAGGCACCTACCTACCTAAGTTTATTGTTAGGTTATTCGTAATATTCGCGATGAAAAGAAATCTCTGTAGTCATTCGGTTTCCGGTAAGTACTTAGGTACTATATATTAGTATCTATATGTTTAAATAATAATAATAATAATACTTTTTAATGTTACCGTAAGTTGTAAAATGTTTAGTTTTATTAGCACTTTTATAAAACGTGAATGTGTAACGTTTGTTCCATTTTGGTATAGTAGCCATTATGGTCTTAATAATCGACTTGATAATATCCAATGTACCACACTTGTAAGCACCTTAACTAGTTTTATATATTCTAAATTGACAACCTATTAGTTCTTAATTTGTTTAATCGTTTGTGTTCATTCCACCTAATCCAAATTGACCATAAAAAAAAAATAGTTATTTTATATATTACTTAGCTTGTAGAGGTACCAACTAATATATTTTATATACCTATGTAAGACATAGTTAAAATTTAAATACATTTCAAGTAACAACTGAAGGGTTCAGTGGATGAACGTTTGGAACTTTTTAACTGTTCAAACGCTAAAACATATTTGAAAAAAAAAAATATGTATTTTAAAGTCAGTTTAAACAATACTCTGAAATTTTATAAATTGAATTATAAACATTTTATCTGTTCATATGATAATAGGGGAATATAATACAATAACACCTTAATCCACAAAACAAGAACGACAGATTGTACAAATAACACTTTTATCAATTTGATATCTCATAAATATATGTTATTTTGTTCTGATATTTGTATATCCTATGTAATACGTCATTTTATTTTGTATAGGTAATAATAACGATTTTACAAAAAATTTCAGTTAACACCTTGGTCCACTAACCCATTCAACCATAGTAAAATTCAATTTTTTTTTAAACCTACGATATTCAAAATACTTACGTTTATTATGTTCAAAAAAATATTACGACGTTTTCCATTTTTAGTATCACCATAAATTTTTAATTTATAGATAAGTGCAATAATGTCATTTGAAATTTTGTTAGTAATACCTATTGGATTTAATTTCTGCATAATAAAATCAATAAATCACTTTAATTAACTTATAATATGTAGTAGGTATTTATATAAGGTGTTTTTTTACACCTTTTTTTAATATACTACTTTTAAAAAAAACTATAGACGTTACAATTTTAAGACGGTACAAAACAATATTTACGAACAAATTATATTATTATCGTTATAATTTTTATATCTTTGATAATAAAATATTAAAATATAGTATATTTTTAATTCCTTATTTCAAAGTAGAATATTTTTCAAAGAAAATATAAAAGTTGAACTATATGGAGGAGTAGTTTATGAGTTGTAACTTTTATTATTCAAAGTTTAGATGAGCGAATCTGAGTGCGAGGTAAAATGTTGGTCCACTGCTCTTCTCATTTAAACTTTAAATATACTTATGAGTTATAACTAATTAACTAATTGTCTAAAATTCTGAGTATTATATTGAAATACTATTAGAGTAATATTCTGCTTCGAAATTCGAAATTCTTATAGTATTATATCGAAATTAAAAATGGATGTTGTCATTCGATAAAGTAGAATCTTATAAAATGTTAACAATAAAAAATATAATTGTTTTAAAAAAATGTTGTCTTGTAACCTATTGAAAGTAATGAAAAAAAAATATTTTTAAAAATGTCAATAGTTTTTGAAATAGTGAGTGTTTTACGTAAAATGCATAACCAGACTAGGTAGTTATTATTATTTCAATAATGTAGAATTGAATTGATTTTGTCTATTCATTTAAATATTATTTATCAGTACGGGAATGCTTCAAACTATCAGTAAATTAAGTGTTTTTATAGTAAATTTAACTTTTGACGAATAGTGTGTACGCTATCATAGTACCTATTATATTTGAAACCAATTGGTAAATTTTCAATTTCATTAAACGAATAATTTACAGTTAATGAGTAACTAATTGATTGTATTAACAAAATATATGTTATACCTATGTACTATATTATTATGTTGGATGAAAAGAATTACAAATAAAAGTACATCATATACATACTACACATAGGTATTTTGATTTATATAGACTAGTAGACAGTGGCGGATCCAGAGGGAGGTTCAAAGGGGAATTTGCCCCCCCCCCAATCGCCGTAGTCTCCCTTTGTTTTACACTGTGTTTAGCCAATTTTGTAGTAAATGTATGTACTTATTGTACTTGTGCCCCTTCCATGCCCCCCAAAATTAATCCCTGGATACTCCACTGCGAGTTGAAATATACTTGCGACTTGCAATAGTTCTATAAAAAATAATAATATAATTAAAAATATACTAGGTCCTTACATAGAATACACCCACTTTATGGAATTCTCTATACTTTAGAGTTTTAGAGGACATCATATGCACGTAATTCGAGAGTAAAAATTCAATGATGTGCGCGAACTCGGTTTATGCTTATTGCTTAAAATAGAATGAACAATAAATATATAATTAATTTTATTTACATAATTTACATAATATATATACCATTAAAAAATTATTATATAGTGGTACCTACTTCATTTTGATGTATTTGAAATATTTTGTATCGTTTTTTGTTAAATTGTATACAAATTATAACGTTTTTAATAATTTTTATTTTTTTATTTTTATTTCATTACTGCGTAACAACCATTATATATTTATATAATATGATCTGTTACGTAGCCATTAAAAAAAAATATAATTTTAATAAAAAAATGTCTGATTTGAATGTGTAACTTCCTGTTAATTATAAACTATTATTATTCGCAGAAAGTATAATTATTTTAAAATAGATAAAGTCACTAAACATTAAAGTCGTTGGAAAAACATATTATCGTGCATTGTACTTATCATTTGTATAGCCGTATATGTTACAAATGTACCGTCCTACATTACGGATGCTATAGTCAAACAAACACCGTATTTAGTTTTACAATAAGTTTAAAAGGTATAAATAATATCAATATTATCCTTCTGGGCTTAAGGTTTTTAAGCTTTATTATTTTCATTAAAACATATTATACATCTTCAATTAGCGCGTAAATTAAACTAGGTAGGTATATGTTTTTAATAAATAAAATATGTATAATTTATTACATAACACCTTAGCATTTATTATTTTTAATATTTTGAATTAATTTTTTTTAAGAATGTACGATTATAATTTACAGTATTCAAATTTCTAGTAGGTATATAACTGCAAAGAGTTATATTACACTAAATACTTGACATTTTGATATTTATTTTTATATTCACTGTCAATGGAGTTGGAATATTATCATGCATTGGTTCATAAACAATTATTTTTATTTTAACCTTTTTTACTTGATAAAAAAATTGTATGTAAAAACTAAAGGTTAGGTACATTGCTATTGCTAACAACAGAATAAATATTGTATTTTTTTCTGGTTTCAATAGAAAAACAAATCGATTTTTAGTGCAATTTTAAAACTTTTTTTAATTTTTTAATGATTTATAGGAATTTTTTCATAGCTTTACAACATCCAAACTCTTCTTATGACTCCCACATAGACTATTTCATTAAAAACAATTTTTACCCGAGTATTTTTCGACAACAATAGCCTATCCAATGTTAAATTTATTAGTTAAATAAATTGCTCTTATTTTTTTTCCACGGAATTTAAAATATTTATTTTTAAATTTATTTTGAATAAAACTGTAAAGATAAAACGACTATTAGTTTGGGTTTATTCTATTATAATGTATAATATTGTATATACAACCACATATGGCACGCACAATATAATATGTCATTGTTGTATTCAAACACATTATGTGTAACATATATACATATATTTAATATAGCATAAATACATTTATAAAGAAATCCACAAGTCTGAAGCAATAAGAAAAAATGATGTTATTTTTATTTTTGTGTACCACGAACACGTACACTCGTTGTTTCAACTAGTATTGCGGTTAACATCCTTATTGTAGCTAACCATAAATATAATTATATATTATATTCGTTTTTAATGTAACTTTTATAGCAGATATAACGCTGTATATGCGCGACGCAATGAAATGGATCCGCACTTATACACGTATAAAGCGGGTATAATAAATTCGGTTTGCACATTTTGGTCTTTACATTAGAAAACGAAAAAGTGTGTACATAAAAGGGTTATCCATCAAGGAAACGCCACCGGGGTGGCAGCCATTCGCTTCAAATGCAGCGGATATGGGGCGAACACGGTGTGGATCTTTTGTTTTTGTTTATTTTTTTTCTGCTCTTTTTCCCGTCCTTGGATTTCTACTTCGACCCGAAAACACACACACACACACACACACACACACACACACACACACACACACGTACGTGAAACTATAGCGGCGAAGTGACACGGTGTCTCCCCCGACCATTGTCTAACGGGAAACTACGGAAAACTATATCCGGAACGCGTTGCTCCATTTTATTTCCCCTCCGCGACATTCCACTAATTATATAATTTATATTATTACACTGTATAATAATATCGTACGTCATCTATGTGATATTTACAGGGTGGTCTATTTATACTATTACAGGCTACATGCACTAGTTCTCTTGGTCGACTCTTGATAATTAGGAAAAAATGTATTGCGTATTACCTACGAATTTTGTATTACCTATGTAATTTTGTTTATAAAATGCATAATATATAGATATCGTATTATAAAATATGTTTATTAGTTATTATTTTAAAATTGTAACTTATTATTTTGATTTCATGTTACAGTTATAAAATACTAATAATTACAATTATTGTCATCATAATTATTTTAGTTCATATTATTAAATACTCAACAAATAGTTATTTATAAGCTTTTAAAGTTTAGCCGAATAGAGTAGATTTCTTGCCAGTTTACACTACTTTTTTATCATTTAAACTTAAAATGCTCAAAAATAAAAACTAAACTTTCAATATTTAAAGTAAAAATGAATTATCTATAACAGATACGTTTAAAATTTTATAAAAATGTTTTGCTCAAAATAACAAAACTATTTGAACAGCAATCATTGTTACAAAAAATTCCTACAATCCCTAAAAATGAGATTTTTTTCCAATATACCAATATTTTCCAATATTCAGAATTCTGATAATGTTAAAACATAAACAAGTTCCAAATAATGCGTGTTCATCGTTAAATATTCACCTTGTAAATATTATAATACAGAGTCAATGAACACCCATGTAATTAAAATTAATTATCGCATGTACCTACCATTATATTATAGTGTACATTTTATTACATATTATTATATGTACGTCCGACGTCTGTTTATGCTCGACACATAGGTTTGCGAGCGCGTGTTACGTATTAATTCTCATTTCTGTTGTCATCATAATTTTCTCTTTGAAACCGTTTCCACCGAAATCATTCTTAATCCAGTTTTCTGACACAATGGATGTAATATTAATATTAATCGCAATAATAATAATAATAGTATCTAATATAATAAATTATTTTAGTACCTGTGACATTTATACACATCACGTAGGTATAGTTTTATATCGCTTTAAATCGCCGTACTGATTATAACTCTCATAATATATTTATAATTTTGGTCAGTTTATCAATTTCGTTTGGCCGGTAGTATACTTGTATTAATATTTATGACCCTATATATTACAGCATAAAAACTCATGAAAATATTATTTTGTTGTACGAGGTACATTTCAAATAAAAAGAAATCGCTATTACCTATATAATAGTAGGTACTCTGCATAGTTCTAACAGAAAGTACGTTTAAAAATAAATAGTAATCTCGTAAATTCAAGGTATTATAATATACTGCTGGTGTTTTTCAACGTCTAAAAAATTAGCAACTTGTATAATTAAGAACAAATTATAATTTTTTTTTAGAATTGAACTTTAAAAAAAAAAAAAAAACGTTGGCTGCATAATATAAGGTCTATGCAATTAGGACATTATAGGTACTAATTTGATATAGTTACTTATGTTATAAGTACCTACCTGCCTATACGAAATAATATAGTCACTTAGTCGCTACTTTATGATAATATTAAGTGCCATGTAGATATTCTATAGGTATGTTATAATAAAGCACCTATCGATTATCCGTTACTAATGACTAATGTTACGTTTTCATCTTGACGTTGAACAGAATTCAGAAACACCGGAAAGTTTTTAACGACAACGCGGTGTTGGCTTCGTAAAAGCTCTCTATTATCCCAATGATGTATTCATGTTAATATGTTATTAAAAGTATTCACGAGTGTTAAGGCAATATTTTATGGTTTAATATTATATTATTGTTGATTTTACGAAGAGTAAAATTCACTTTTACCTATTACCTATATATCCTCATCCCGAGTCAAACGTTTTGAATTAGATAATTTTCTGTTTTTTATTTGTTGGAAGAAAATACTGGTATGAAAAATGATAATATGAAGTTATTAATATTTCAAAAAGCCTCGTTAAACATATTATTATTATTATAAATTACTTTAATTATAAATAGTAAATATCTATGTATAAATTAACCTTAACTGTTTATATCGTAATATTATTCAATGTTATATGTACTGAGATTTATGTATATTCTGTTGGGATTATAATACAATTCATTAAGATGTCAAATTTTATTTAGGTGTCGATGCACCTGCAGCTTCCGGGAATATATTTCTAATGTGTTGGGGCCGTTTTCGAACGTGCCCAACAAAAAAATGTAAAAAGATTAGTGCAGTATAATTTATTACTGCAGTCGGTTCTTATGAACTATTTGAAATATAATCCGCGGTACTCGAATGCAAAAATAAACTAAGTTGAATTTGTAATTTATATTGGCTCTATGGTAAATAAATAAATGATATTTTGTTCTGTGTACCTACAAATTTCCTCCAAATAAGTTACCTACCAGGCTACCTATGAATTAAAATAAGTATTTGTATCGAACAAGTGCCATAATCAGTAGGCCATTATGTCCATTTTCAAAAGATCACAAAATGGATAACTTTGAATGGGTTTATTGTCAAATTACGACCATCCCTTCTATATTGAAGAAAACCTCAAGTCTTAGTTAGTTTATCTCTTATTCGATTTCAAATGTTGAAATGGGGTGTAGTTGTAATAGTAACCAACGATGTTTTTTTTTCATTTTCGACGAACTAACAGCCTCTTGCAACGGATCGACTCTCATAATGTATACCTATGTGTTGAAATCGATTGCAATTATTACTAAATTTTATAGATGTATTACAATATTAAATGGCCAAGAGATAAAACAGTTCGGGGCGATAAAATAAAACACGTCAGCCATTTCGTTTCGCCTATAACTTTCCGTGACCGTTTTTTTCACCAAATTCGGACGGTTTTTTTTTATTCCACCTCCATTTTTAGCATATTATACAGGTCCAAAGGTATATACCATCGTGATACGAATCATATGGGTCCTCTGCAACAATGGCGGTGAGCGTACCAACAACAATAACGCCGTCGTCATTTAGCGCTTTTCCGGGGATTTCTGATTAATATATTTGTTGGGGCCATGCATAACAAGTTTGGGAAGTTTTCGGAAATCATTGAAACACAATGTGCAAAATATTCAACCACAGACGGTAAAGGATAAACCAAAACTAATGAACATCTCGAATACTTAAACTGACCCCAAATATAATAATTTAAAAAATAAATTTCCTGTCTGCAGCGGGCCAGATATAATTCGTCCATAGTCCGCCACATTTGATGGTGATTCCTGCGCTATACGATACCACATAATACAATAATATAATTAAATAGGTAGCAGATTTAATTGCATTGACAAGAAAAATTTGTATAATAGCACTAAAATTACAAAATAAAATGCACTATAAAAATGCAAAAGTTATATAATAAAAGTAATTAGTTTCTCTAATATAATATTATATTATAATAAAACTAATACAATATAATAGATAATTGTTATTTTTTAACTAAAATGTATAAATTAATACATTTCCAAATTAGGTATGGTCTTTTAAATTATATCTTTTATTATTATTTACGGCTTTTCAACACGGATAACATCGTCTTTTAAACTTTCAACTACATTTTAATATCTTTCAAAATTATTTGCAAAGAAAAGTGCAGCATGTTTAACCAAGTTATTCCCGGCATCTTGTGATAAATGGTTCTTAGGCTAAAGGTACATTGGTATAAATAGTATAGGAAACCTATATATTATACATATATTCTATATCAGCGGTTCTCAACCTTTTTATATTCACGTACCACCTACAAAGATTGAAAATTGTTATGTATCACTTGACCAAATAACCTTTTTATTTTGCTTCTCAAAAATGTAGGTGTACGTTATTTTATATGTACTTACTGAATTTTAGGAACTTCAAAATTAAGACAATATAAGCCTTTAATGCACAAAAAGAAAATTAAATATGTACAGTTATTAATATTATTATTAATATAAAATATACCAAATAAAATTTAATGTGAATAATGACCTGTTCCATTTTTTTTATAAAGGGATATATTCTTAGCATACCATCTAATAGCATCTGCTTACCACTAGGGGTTCACGTACCACAGGTTGAAAAACGCTGTAACAGATTTACTTTTTACGATAAACACCCACAGATTTTTGGAATTATATGAATAATATTGTTATTTAAATAATGGTTTTATGGTACGAGCACAGATTATCTCCTCGTATCGAACTCTGTTCGTAATAATAGCGTTTTTATATTATACATTTACGTAAATAAAATATTTTGTTCGTTTAAACATATAAGACACGTCACACAACTGCTAAAAATTAAATTGAATACAATTGAATAGACAGAATATATTATTATATTGTATAATTCAGTTAATTTATACCTATTGTATTCTGATAATGAGATTTGATTTATCTCGTTTCTAAAAAAAGTTATTAATTATTCTTAATTACTTTAATTTAAGACGTTGTTGCAACAGCAAGGCAAATCACATTGTTAAATACAGAGATACTATATTATAAATGGAGATGTCTGGTTTTATTTTAGTGCGACAATTAGACATCACCAAGTATGATTTTTTGGTGTTGAGATACCTATATATAAATTTTATTTTGACATTTTCCACTTGCCATTACTTATAAAAATTGAAATTGGATCTAAATATATTCTTTTATAATATAATTCTTAAGACATTTTTAAGTGCCCTTTGAAAATTGTAATTAACTGAAGATGTCTTGTATTTTATCTCAGGTTTTAAATTATCATAATATAATAATATTCAATGATATTACATTATTATAACGCAGAACCAATTTTTCGTTACAGGCGTGATCGGTGGCGCAGAACAAGCAGCGGCGTTAGGCGATGGCCGCGTACGGCGTGTACGGTAACGGCAGTTGCGGCGGTGACGTTTACGCGCACGGTGACGACACAGATCTGTATCACCAGGTGGTGGTGCTCTCGAAACCGGACGGCTCGTGCGTTCGGAGCCAGGCCAACGGTAGCGGCGGCGGCGGCGGAGGCGGCGGCGG
>WHPZ01590762.1:0-19420 GCA_016617965.1 Macrosiphum rosae
GCATTTTGTTTGAAATACGTGTACCTATAATATATTATGTTATACTACATAAAATAATAAAACATAATTTTGGGAAATAATAGTTATCAAATACTTAGTTTAAAAAATGTCTTTATTATTTAAAATAATAAAATAGTTTAACATTCCATTAAACACTATTTTTATATCATCATTTATGACTAAATTAACTGACATAGTGCATCACATTAGTAAATGTACATACATTTATCGAATAATGTATGTTAAACGGTAAAAACAAACGAAATATTTTACTTTCAAATCGAGGAACAAAAACAAAAAATGTAAATTTTTTATACTAATTGTATCATCATATTTTGTTTGTACCTGTATCCCAAATGAGTAGTAACAATTACTCAAGAGTCAAGTTCATAGTTTTAAATCTTAATGCAATCGAAAAATGCTAGGGAAAATTTACCAAAATCTTTTTACACCCTAGTACCCTATCTATCCACTGTGGGTGCAATTTATAAACAACCACTATATTGGTGAAATAAAACAAGCAAGATATAATAGAGGTTAAGGTAAATCATATTAGTTGATTAATCGAGTTTCAAAATAAACAAAAAAAAGATCCTGAGCGGGTACTTGAATTTGACACATTTGTATTTGATTAACCAAGGCACTGAATTCAAACGTGACACATTGTAACTCTAGACTATTAGTCAAAGGCGTGCCTTAAGAATGTCCCAACATTGTTAAATCCCGTTATTCGGTGAACATAGTTTAATCTCTAGAGGGCACCCGGCTTGGGCAATGGACACGGTCGACAAACCAACTTCATTGAATTCCTTAAAATGAACAATTCGGTAACTTAAACTAGATTTTCTTTTAGTATATTTTTTTTTATAACGTAAGCCATTTAATGTAAATGCTGTCTGGATTATAAAAAATCAACAAACAAACAAAATAATTTGATTAAAAAAAAAAAAACTATATTACTCTATACAATTTAACTAAAAAAAAAAAATGGAATAAATTAAAGTTAAAAAACCTGATTGAAGATTTTTTTAGATAAATGTTTGTAAAGCATTACATTTAAAATAACATGGAATAGTAATATCTAAACCAGCCATCTATTAATTAAATGTATGATGCATTGTTTTTGTACAATTTGAGTTTTATACAAGTGAACTAATAACATAAAAAAACTTTTACGAAACGAAACATAGCTATCATCTTGCGAACAATAAAACGTATCAATGACAATATTGTACATTATAATCACGTAATAGATTATGAAAGCCTCATGCTCATTGCAAACGAAGGCACGTAAATAGTTAATTAAAAACTCATCGACTTATCTTATAGCTTGGCATTAGTTATCCTTGGGAATTTTTTTTTTTTAATTCAACCCAGTATTATTGTTGATATTATTGCAGATCATTCCAATTAATATATTTGCCAATCAGAAAAAAATTCGTATAATAATTTCGAAACTCTAATTATACTTTTCTATTACAATCAATGCGTAAGTGTGTAGCCAAAAAAATCAATTAGAAATCCGTCCCTCCAAGTTTGTTACTTATCAGTTATCATTATACTTATAATCATTTCCAACAAGACTTCTACATTTATAATATAATACAATAATACATCTTTATTTTACGAATGCTAAAATAATAATTAATATGGCATGATATGATAAATCGGAAAAAATATATTGACAGTTAACACCTAGTAAGCTACTTAATTCTTATAGTATGTATAGCATGTACGATGTACCTATAGTATTGTCTGTGTAATATATAATGTTACTTAAAACTCGTAATAAGCGCCTCATCTACACAACCTCGTTTGATACCATAAATATAATATCACACACTGCACATATACAATGCGCTTGTTGTTATCCTTTTAAAAACATTAATCAACAGTCATATTATTATTGTATAGATAAAACACCGAGGAAATAAATTGCGTATTCTATTAAAACGTAACAACCGATAATCAACAGCACTCAATCGTTTGGAAATTGTGATTTGTAATATCATCTCAAAGATGATCGACATTATTTTAAGCATAACGATCCAATCCATTTATTTCATTTTCTGGTTTGGACGATACAGCGGAGTACTTAAAAATTAAACACTCAAAAATCGACCTCAGAGAGGATGGGCCGGGTTCTTATCAAAATATTGCAGTTCGCTCGTAAAAAAATAATAACGGAACCATAATAATTGAATTCCAAATGCATGTGTATTGTATGTAATCTGTTTCTTGGCAAATCCGTTTGACCTCTTGAAATCTGCATAACACCGAGTATTGAGCTCTGGAATTTCTTCGTACGCCTTGGGAATATTTTGATCATTTCTATCTCGGGCGCATTACTTATTCGTTACTCGTACTCGTTCCCTGGGTGCAAATAGCTTGCATTTATCTGCACGTTCTCTCCCCACAGACACTTAAGGTAATTCCCAATAGCGGTGAGAAACGACAGAATTTTCAAGCATTATGTAAATATTTTTTTTTTTTTACATACATCTAATTTCCGTTTTAGGTTTTATTAAATGACCATTTTAGTGTATTGTGCGTTTGTCCCGATGGAAAAAAAATATTCTGCTAATATTTAATATTTATTACGTCGAAGTAAACATACAAAGCTCACGAAAAAAAAAAAATTAAATGTACGACCGCTGCGTATGATTTATTGCAACGGAACTGCACAGTATTTGGTATTATTTACAATTTGTATTCGGAATTTATTTCAATCGTTTTTTAGTCCCGGTTGGATTAGATTGAAAAGTTATATGCATAACAAATTATAATTAATAATGCCACTAAATAGGTTACCCTAACAATAGTTAAAACTGGGAACTTTTAATAAAAAATGAAATAACACAACATTACTGTTCAAAATAATTATGCATTGTGTATAATATTATAATACATTACATAATATTATGTTTACTTTTGAGTTCAATTTAGAATTTATAAATTACAGGAATGACGTATTTGATTAATTTACAGTTATTTTAAATTGTATACAGGAATGCTTCGGCAAATTCCAATAATATGTTGGTACTGCGTCGTAATAAAATGATGTATTTAATCAATCATTTAGTTTATTTCATGTAGGTAACTAAAACGAAATTTATAATTCGTATCGGAATTTTCAAGTACAGTGTGAATTTTAAATAAACATATTTCTCGTTTGATGCAATTATAGTAATAGATTTTGAAAAATATTGAGTTTGAAAATGTTTTTTTAAAACAGCAGCTTGCAGTGCAATAATATATTATATTGTTTTAAACAAATAAATAAATTAATGATACTGATGTGTAATTATATTTTTTACTTAATTCTCAACTCAATAATGGTTATAAGTTTTTAAGATTTTACGACGTACCTATTATTTTGCTCAACACGATATAATATTATACTGGCGGTAAAAATAATAACTATATGGACGATTTAATAACTATTACACATTTGAGTTAAATCGTTCAGAAAAACGGCTAAACGTGAGTTTCGGCATTTTTAATCGGTATTTATGTCTTATGTCTTTTTGAAAGTTGCACCGGATTTCTGGTAATCCCTCTGAGATCTTTCTCTCAGAATTTAACGTCTAGTAGAATTCAGTAATAGTGCAATAATATACTCGTCCGTGACAAATGAAAACGAATATCGTAACCTTTACCGCTTAAAGCGTCTGCTGTAAAATGTATGTTACTTTTTATGGAATGTATGAGTTTTTATACTAGGAAATAGTCGTATAGTGCAAAGTTCATCTGGAACAGCTAATTTGATTGATATGTAATTTAAAATGGCACATATAATTTCACGATATGTACCTGCAAAGTTAAGGGGGGAAAAAAACGTTCGTCTCTGATCATGTTGTATGTTAGTAAATAATATATATATATATGTGTGTGTAAAAATACAGTTCTTACATTTTTTTTCTTGATTCCAAGAATTCGTATTTCACACGATATTTAAATTTAAATATATAAAGTATACCTATGGTTATAGTATATATTATAGTAGTTTATATTATTAACGAGAAAGGAAGATGCAAAGTCTTGGATTACAGTGCACGACAGAGAATATTATCAAAAGGAATAAAATAAACTGCGTTTCACGCTTTTCTCCGTGTCGGTTTTCATTAAAATATAGGTACACATATTTTTTACTGGAGCACACCACACCCGCTTTTGTTGTATTGGTTCGTCTAACACAACGAATTGTCGTTCAGTTGTTCGTGTTTAGTTTTGTTAGCTATAATACTGAAGTCATCCTAGCATCAAGTTTAAACGTAAATTATATTTTTTTATATGTTTTAAAAGCTTGTATCAATTTTTTTAATTTGTAATGCTGGTAGGAGGTGGGTATAATATCAATTACATAAGATAATAATCTTATTTTCTGCGGCCTATATTAATTAGGTACGAGGATAAGCAGGTTGTGCGACAATTTCTATAATGCTATCTAAAATATATATATTTTATTACAATATTATAATAGCGTAGTTTTTGGACTACCTATAATTTTTGTTTGACAATCGACTGATCGTTTCATCTAAACAATGACGTCATTATCTACTTTAGACGGCTTGTATATAAGACACAACGGTCACATTTCGGGGGAAAATCTTACTGCGAGATAAAATTCAGTGGCAATATGTCTATTAGAATCACTGACTTTTAGTCTCGCAGGAAACGAAAAAAAAAAAGTAAAAAGGAGAAATGGTTGAGATTATATTGTGTTGACCGGCGCATTTGTGCTCACGTTTTCGACCGACACGAGTACGTTTTGGTCTGAGAGTAATGTTCTGGCCGACAAAACATTTCGACTGGGTGTACGTGTTTATTGGTTTGATATTTTTGAAATGGCGATTCGCCGGAAATTGAACTGCGGAAACGGATATCCCTTTTTTATTAAGTATATGCCCAGCTTGATGGCTCTCTCCACTTCGCAGGATGCTATATCACTGCAGACAGTGGCTCTTGTTTTCGACGACGATCGTCGTATGTCAGGTGCCATTTTTACGAATTTCATTTTATATAAATTATAAATTTTAAATTGCATATTATTTTTTTCGACTGGATAAAAGCCAGTATTGTCGACGATCGGTGGGAGGGGGGGGAGGATGTTATGTAAACCTCGGAATTTGAAAAACTGTTTTGCTGTAACGACCGAATGGAGTGGTCACAATCGTAATAATTAAACTCGTCAGTATTTTCGTATGATATTTTGCTACAATATATGTATTTTATGTTTTTGAAATGTCTCATGCCTTACTTAGCTCAATATTACACGTCATGATGCAAATTTTTAGCGAAACTCCTTTCTAGTGAATAGGAGCACGATATCCATTAGGAAATATTATGCTGTAAGTATTCGATATTCATCCGGATCGGTACCAATACTGTCGACCCGTTTAAACTCTATACTATACATTACGTATACGATTGTGGTCATTGTATGAGGTCACAACGATTTCAACGTATTAGTAAACAAAATTTCTGTTTAAATTTATAACCTTTTCAATGTGTTCAACAAGCTTACCATAATATTTTAGTTTTTAATTTAATAATATATTTTGTATTCTGCCCACGACGTGTCACCGTCGCATTGAAATAGTTCTGTGAAACTTCTCGTAAAAAAAAAATAATCAAATTTCGATATTTATTGCCCGTCAAACTATTCACCTGACATAAATATGCACTTGGAGTTTTATTCGTCTTATAAACTGTATTAACTTCAAGTGTGATTGAATATCCCCTGAAATAAAATTTACTGTCAACTTTCACATTATATACTCTTGATACGAAAATAAATAAAACTGTATATTATTAAACTGTCTTATTTTGATGAAATGTATCATTTATCGCTTAACTATTATTTTGAATATTATATGAATATAAAAACCAATTTTAAAATCAAATCGAAATTAGCATTTCATAACTTCTCACGTCAGTCTGGACGACCTTTGATTATCAATTGTATATTTATTTAAAATTATAAAATACTAATCGGATAATACGCTTGAATCTACTTCAGACTTTTATAAAATATGGCTAAAAACTGATAATGGTGAGGATACATCTAATCTCTCTTTAACTTTTTTTTTACTTAGCGTTTATACTATATTATAGTGAATTAAAGACATTATAGTGTAATTCAATTCAATATTATCCACTGTAGAATTTAACACGGACTGGTGTCCTCGTCGAACAACATTTAATATTTCTATCGATCTTCAAGTGAGTTATTCGGATAGTTAGTAACGATGATTATATTATTTTTATATAAATCTTAATTATATAATATTATTTACCTATAGTGTATACTGTATACTATATTAGCCATATTAGTCATAGTGTAATATTTATAACCACAATGTACCACTGGGACTTTGGCCCATTGTATTCATTTATTTATTTATTTGAATAAATATTATTATTATTATTATAACAAAATCAATTTATAATAATATGAGATGAAAACGTATTTAAATATTTTCAAATTACTCATCGTAACTTTACGCATTGCACTAGATTAGGAATAGAATCCAAAATATTACAATTATAAGATACTATCTATAATATTATATAGAAATAAAAAAAAATAAAAGTTTATATGATTGATAATATTAATTTTAAATTTTTTAAAAAACTTTTATTCTTTGAGCTGAGTAGTTCAAAAATAGATCTTAATATTTTATTATTTAAAATATTTTCTCTTATTATACTCTACACATTTTTGTTTTTACAAACATTTAAAAAAATGTAGGCATATATTTTTATATTACATACTTTGCTACCACCTCATTTTTAAGTTTATATAGCTAAAAAATAAATAAACGATAAACAGGTAGTAACGACACACTAGGAATCTTTGTACTAGGAATATAATTTTAACGATAATCTAAACTAAATGTCTATAGACATGACGTGTTTCTCATTATGTCTCTCATTATATTGTACTAAACTCATAAATAATATGATCAATAAGAATATGTATAGTTGTATCTGCACACAAAACCGTTGTATTTACAATTCAATAATTATTTATACATAATGAATAGTAATAATTACAAACGATCCGTAATGTCTCAACGTAATGCGATAGTTTTAAAGCAAATATAACTATAAATATTTACGAAGTGCAATTAAGTAGAAATTCAGTCAAACATTTCAAGTAGGTATACTGAAATCCATTACGAATACATTACTACAGATACTATGTTATAAATAATTATGATACATTAAAAATTTTGTTTTTAGTCATTAGGTATGTATCTCTGTGATTTAATTTATAACTCGATGAAAAATTAAAAATTATGTAGGAAATCTTGTAAAATATTAACAATGGAAATTAAATCCTGCTCCTCAAGTAAGAAAGACCTAACTAAAAGTAATTAGGTCAGTTAATAAAATACAATTTTATAAATAAGGCTAACATTTTCTTAAATGTGTATTATGTTCTGGTGTAGGTATATACTGTTGGTACCATTTTATCAACATGAAATAATTTTTAAAAGTTCATATTTGAAAATAAATAAGTGCTCGAAATCTAAAACTAGAAATAAATTTTATTGAAACAACGAAATAAAATGGATATAATTATGTACAGTACATAGTATAATTTATTTCAAGAAAATTGTTTTTCTTTCATAATATCATTGATTATAAGTACTATATTTATTTTCGATAATAATATACCAAGTGCTCGTTATTCATAAACAAAAATAAATATACTAATTAACGTCTTTGATTGAACATCTACATAGAATTTATGTTTATGTTTTAATGGTTTTGTGATTTTACTCAGCTAAGTTTGGTTTAAGTTTCAAAAACTGTTTTTGAATTTTCCGACTTTTATAAAATCTATTTTACGTTTTTACTTTTTTACTTTATTCATAACTTTTAAATGTTTAATAATATAAAAGGACCCTTTTAATTTCTAATTAAGTTACTAAAGCTATTTGTCTTTAGGATAAATTATTATATTAGATATATTTAATATTATTAATGTGTATAATATATTATCATTGCTTTCAATTAAAAGAAATAAAGCAACTACACTATCTCGTCATACTTGGCGAATGGAACCAAAAGAGTACCTTTGGTACCCTGGGCTTTTGTATCTTGTCTGGATGGTAATTTTTTTTAGCTAGGTATTTTCCTACCATTTTTCTCATCTATTGACAATTAAATTGAATGCGGAATTGAAAATGTTTTTCTTTCTCAGATGTCAGGGGTCCGACATCTCTGGCGGTGTGGTACTTTACGGAGAGGACCGTTCAGCATTTTCAATTTAAACCGAAAAAAAAACGACGAACGCTTTTTCTATCCATTATTTGTTCGCTGTTAATTTAACGTTTTCCCGTCTATTACGACGACACGCGTGAATTTTTGACAGCAGTCGTTGTGCTTTTGGTCTAACTCGGACAATCTGGAGTTCCGGAAACGTGGGTTGCGTCTCCCAGGGAAATGTTGTTGGACAAAAAAAAAAATCGTTCAAAAGACAATTCATTGGGAAAGAGCATTATTATTATTTTTATTATTATATTATTTTATCATTTCCCATGCGATAATCTGTCGCCGTGACAAGTCTAACGCGCGAAGAGCACGCACGAAGTCGTGTATTTTTATTTTTGTCACGATAATAATAATTGTCGTTAAATATATATATATATATGAGATTGGGGAGAGGTTTTTTTACCGGTCGTTTAACGTTTGGTTTTTGAGTATTTATTTTTTATTTTTTGAGATTACATGTCCAAAGCACTCGAGATGGTCGGTCGGGAAAAGATTCATTATTCGGCCGTTTAGAGTCTGGAGCACCATTCATTACACCAGTGCTGACAGTGTATGTTATTTCCTTAGGTGAACGGCAAAATGGATAGGCGGAGAGTGGAGCAAAAAGAAATTAAGCGATCCGGAGATGGAATGACGGAGTTTTCTCATTCCTCGGCCGGTCCTTCATCATTTTTCCGTGGACGACGTAATTGCTATACCGTCACAAGCAATAACAACGGGGCCATATCTCCATCTCTCTCTCTCTCTCTCTCTCTCTCTCTCTCTCTCTCTCATTTTTACCCTCACTCCCTCTTATATCAAACTTCCCCCACCGATCTCTCCGACACTTTATCCATCTGATCTACTCTATGAAACTCGAGTTGACCGACATTTTTGGTATGGGCTATCGGAATGTTGGTATAATAGAGCATTGAGTAAAATGTATTTATTTATAGGAAAATTGTAAAAATTTGATTACTTATTTTTATAAAATATGTATACAGATATCCCTGCACGTTTATATCAGTATGTGTGTGGTTGGACGAGATACCTATATGAAAATTGTATATTATTAGTTGAGGAAGAGTTCGACAATTTAACGCACGACAATAAAAAAATGTCGTTAAGTTTAGAACATTTGTATTTTTCCAATTTAAATAAAAACAAAATGTATTGTTTTTTTCAATGAGTAAGTAATAAACAATTTTTTTTTTCTTATGGTTTTCGGAAATTGAATATTATCAGAGATCTCGACTTTTCTATAGCGTCCACATATAATAAATTCATAATAATGCTATTATCATATTATAATAAAAACATTAGGTTAAATCATTTCATGATTTATTTTATCTTGCCGATCTTGATGCACAAATAAAATGTGCCTTTTAGGTCCCTATGATACATAGGTAAATAAAATTTTATATTTTATACTCAAGTAAAATACTCATATCTGTATCATAATAATCTTTTGTATTAACTTTGATGGTACCTTTGAATACCTTTGAATATAAAATATTTTTGCTATTCCCAATGGTAAATACTAAATAGTATAAACAAAAGTTAATACTTCGGTCCATGATTCGAGGACAGATATTTTGTATAGACGCAATAGTTTGTTTGCCAGGTATTTATATTTAATTAGCTTATTTTCTATTTTATTAAGAAAAACTGTAGTCTAGTTTTGACTAGTTTATTTTTTAATGTAGTTTATTTTAGATTCTGAGCGGAACGAGGAAGCTAGTGGTTTTACAATGGTGCTTATTATTATTTTTATTTTTATATCATGTTAAAATTTCTACCAGAAGGAGTTCTTCGATTTCAACATATAGTACCTTATATTTGAGGAAATTTTATCAAGATGGTACTTTAGGGAAGTAATTATTCTATTTTATCAATAGTTATTTAATGTCACTATAAAAACCACCAAAAAATTACGAAAAACCTCTAAAAATTGGATTTTAATTTCTAACGTTTTTTATATTACCATAGAAATGAATAAAAAATAATAATATTATAATATTAATTATTGAACTGACATGATATAATAATTAATGACAATATAAAATATCCACTTCCCCGCTTTTTTAATGTAGTTCATTAACAATTATTTAATAACCCGATGGTGAAGACCAGTGTAGAAATTATTTAAAAAAAATAAATATTTGTATCAGATCGAGTCCAAACAAAGATGGACACTTCAAACTGGCGGTGTTTCATGTGATACGGACATTTATGGATGGAACGCTTATCTCCAGAATATTCTGTCCGACTTCGTGATAATTTGATAAGCCCCTTAAATATTCTCGACCCCGGGTGTTGAAAACGTCTTTACTTATCATTGCTGGTGATAAATATATTCGCGTATCTCGGATAAAATATACATGCGATGCGCAGTGTTATTTGCCTAACCAGCAAGACTGCATCGTTAGATATTATTTTATACGGGACGTTTTGATTGGCCTCCCCCTCTCTCACCTCAACGAGGTACTGGTGTATATTATCATCTTGACTGTGTAAATCTGTGGTAATCCAGCTCGGCCTGCAGCTGGTCCGAACGGTTGTGTGTACAAGTATTAATGCACATACAGGCATATACGGTAAACAAAAACATTTAGTTTGCGATCTGATTGCAGCTGCATAAAAGTGTTGTGTGTGTGTGTGTGTGGGGGGGGGGTGCAGTTGTGTGCTGTCATAAAACGTCTAGAGCGGACACTCGCGTACCAAAAGTGGTGGTTAATTGAAAAATATTCCGCGCCCACGTTTTATCCGCTCGGCCGGTCGGTGCAGCGGGCGAGAGGAAGTTAACGGGCGGCGATCTGTAAGGGGCGGCTAGGAGCCGGTCAGACGGTAAATAAGGGCGCGGGCGCGGTGGGTGTGCTTATACATATATATATATACACAAGGCCTGCGTTATAAATCAGAGACCGGGCCAGAAGAGTTCAACACGAGCGTTGTTTGTCTTTTATTTCCTGCCGGTCTTATTCATTACTGTAGCTGCCTCCCCCAACGTCGTCCGACCCGTCCGCTAACCCACTGTCACAAATGAAATTTACAGTCTCTCCCCACATCACCACGACCACCACCACCATCACACTCCCTATCGACACAGCATACGACCCCTTGTCCCCGTAGGTCCAGATAGGTCGATTTCCTTTTTATAGCCACCTCCCGCCGCCGCCGGCAGCCTCACGGTCGCTCGCCGCATTTTTCATATCCCTTACCGCGCGTGCAACACCACCGGCCACCACGCCACACCCGTCGGCACTATCAAAAGTTCGAAAAGTTACTCTCGACACTCTCTCTATAAGAGTGATGGTGAAAGTCACTACTACCTCCATATACCGTTACAGCGCAAATAAATACTACCTATAGGTATATATAGTATTATTAAACTTATACGATATTATGTATTATGTACGAGTTGTACGAGTTTAACCTAGTTGTAGTTCTATAATATATTTTACTTGTCCGTTGTATAACTGTATAAGTACCATCAACATTTATAATTAATTCCAAATCGATTAAGAACGCCCATAGTTATGAATAGTGTTGTTTTAAATTTTTCTTTTTTAAATCATATTATATACAGGGTGATTCTTTTATCAAAAATCACTCATCATTTGAAAAGTATTGTGAGTGTTGTTTGATAAAAAAATCACCCTGTAGTGTCTATTCATGTACCACGCCGTTATAAAAAAACCTACTTAAAAGTTACAATTTAACGGAAAAAATGAAACAATTATTAAATCACACTAAAAAAACATTTTGACAAGAAACAATTTTTCCCTTGAGCTTAAAACATTTGAAAGTGAAAGAGTTTATAAACAAATCGGTCACATATATCTAAGTTCCAAATCCAACCCGATTTTAAATATTTGTAATCAGTCTTTTTTATGACAATTTATGTAAAAATTGACTTTTCTATTACAGATTATTGAATTATATACTTAGTGTAGTCGAAAATTAGTAAATTCCAAATTACTAATTTTTCTATAATATTTTAGCTATAAAATATTATTTTTGCTAACATAACAATTATTCATATCATCATCTTTACATGACAACAAAATAAAAAAACTGGCTATAATTTGATCAGTCAATTTTCCCTAAGTGAATTTTTTTAACTGTTGCCATCAGATCATAATTTTTATTTTTATACCTACTATTGTTAGAAAACCCTAATTTAAATATTTTGATTTTCAGCGGAGATAGCGGAGATACTCGGGGTAAAACGGGGATTTTTTGAATATTCTGAATAGATATTATACTATTAAATGCCCTTGACAATCGGGATGCGTAGGTATTTCGTATTTTATCTACCCTTCTCCACGTAACCGTCGCCGAGTTACTATAATATTTTGTGACCCACGTCCCTCGGTCCAAAGACCGACAACAGTTCAGCCATTTTCCTTCCTCCTGGTCCGATAACACGATGATTATATTATTATTAAAGGTACCTATACACAGTTTTGACATAATACTATTATCGACGTGCTTGCCCGAAGGTTCTTTTTTGTAGATATACAATTGTTCTGTCACGGTTTCTATTTTGGTTTTCATTTCCAAAGTCTGCACAGTGTCCTCAAAATCCATGAAATTTCCACATCGCAATGAAAAGACATTTTGATGAACTTTTAAAAAATAGTTTTGTGGCTTAGAGATCGAATATTAGAATAACCATATCCAAACCGTCTTGCAAAGAATGACTTTAACTAGTGGCGCAGTTCTACCATAAAAGGTGTGATACGACATTTTACAATCACACCCACATACCAAACATTTAAATGAATCTGAATATCGATAGTGTTGAATTTAAATCAACCCAAAATGTCTAACTTATAATTTTAATTTCCCTTAGGATACTTAAACACAACTAAACAGTACCTATACATACCATATAGGTCCCACTTACCCACCCACTACTTAAAAAAGGTGTGGCTGCTGCTAGGTTTTCGGCAATACCCACTAAAGATTATTTATAATTGTTTTATTGATGACTTCGTCTCTAAATATTATAATCTGATAAATTTTAACTTCACAACTGTAAATATTGTTGACGTTTCACAATAGTTATGACAATGTTATATAGTTATTACCGCTGTCTTAAAATATGTCTTGAAATATGTAATAAATATAATATATAATATATATGTGATGATGGAAGTAAAATTAAAAATAGATACAAGTGGGTGCCCAAATTATATCAATAATAATTTTCGTTTCATAGTGACACCTGGTAATTGATACGTTTTAATAATAATTTAATAGCCGTTCATACACCTCGTTTTAGGGCTATTGTTCTGTGTTCTATCGCCGACGACAATATTAGTTTGCCAGAGACACACTGCTCTTTATATTGCACTTTTGGTATAATATATATTAGGTAATTTACATATATTTACCAACTTTCAATTCCTCAGTATATCAAACACCGTTTCAAGAGCCGGACGCCGTTTAATGTGTAAACGATACGTATTTCAGACATATTGTTATCGGGTATTGCCACAGCTGCATCCACGTCACGAACTGAGGGATGTTTGCTTATTGTCATCTTTTTTTTTTAACCTGTTCATTGATCACTAAAAATCAGTTTCCCCGGGAAATTGGATTTCCCGCTGGGATACAGGCGGACAAACATCTCGTTTTATATTTACTCGTGGTAGTGTGCATCGAACAAGTAATACAACAGTTAGATGTATAGACAGAACCAATATAATACAAAATAATGTTTTAATGTAACCTCATAGTGTTCGCTCATGTTACAGCTATTCCATTAACAAAAGTGTCTGATGCGGAAACTAACGTTTCAATATATTTTCACCTCCGCCCAGTAGGCCGTTTGGTGAGTTTGTTCGTTCAGTTTATAAGTGTTGATATTGTGGTACCTATTTTATCGCACTGCTATAATGCCGATTGGAATATCGGCCATTCTCCATTGTGCGCGTTTCTGTTATCTATTTACTATATTATAGATGCTGTATAGCTACTCGACGGCAACAAATAGCTGCTGGTATAATATTATGAAGGCGTACTATTGCGTTTCGTCACTGATAATTTTAGTGTAAATTATCGAAGCCTGTTTTGAAAAAGGGTGCATTATATTATGACTGCGTAGGTTTTGATCCGTTAAAATACGTCAATATTTTGCAGTTTTATTTTTTTTTATGCCTTTCGGCGAATCAGGTCGACGATAGCAATCACAAGGTTTGAGACGAATTATATGACAATGATTGTTACACATATGATGAAAAAAATCGGATTTTCCAAGGAAAGAAACACGAGAATGACAAATTGCAAATACATGTTCACATAAAAAACAATTTTTATTGCATTTCAAATGCAATTAACAACCAAGGAGTGATAAATTATTTAATTATTAAATCAATGATACATCGCGTACTCGTGTCTTTTCTCACTGGTGGAATTTTTAATACAATATTCTTGTTTTGTCGTTTTTTTCCAAATCATAATACTTATTTGAGAAAAACTCAACCAAAAATATTACAATATCTTAATATTTTAGTATTAAGAAAAAACTAGTACCTATTAAAATTCTCTAATTTAATGTTTCCATTAGAAAATAACCAAAAAAATAAATTTTATGAATAAATTTAAATGTTAAATAGTTGTTTTGATTTAATTTAAATTTCATATTTTATTGATTTTGAATTACATCATGTGAATGAATCATCAACCTAGTTCAACTGTTAAAAATATAAAAATATTAATACTTCACTCCAATTGTAAGATGTAATTACATTTCAGTATTGATTAATAATTAATTGTACTTTTATAATATAGCTAGGTACCATTAAAAGCTTTTTTAAATCTTATAATTTGTTGTTTATACTTTATACTACAAATTAATTATATTAAATATCAACATATTTTAATATAATACTCATGTTTTTATATTTTAGTTATAGCTCGAGTTATATCATACCTAAATAAGTACCTATACTTAATTTTATATTTATAATGTAAATTACAAAAAAAAAATAAGTATGTTTGTCACTGTGGCATACATGTTTTCAGAAAAAAACTTGCTACATACTTTATATTAAGTAACACGATTCTCCGTAATATTACCTTTGTAATTTATTGAATTGGAAACTTATTATTAAAATTATGAAATGTTTGTAATATGACTATCTGAGGTATTCGTTTATAGACCACAGAGCGGTTTTTAATTATAAATAATAAAATATAACGTTATTAATATAACAGTGTATATACTTGCTAGTTATTGAAATAGAGGCGTTATTGCTTATATGACAGGCACTTGTATTCACAAATATTCCTGGACTATTTGTGTTGCAATAAATTATATTGGTTAGCAAGGTAGGTACACATATTAAATTATTATACATTTATCCATCACAATTATTATTGTGAAATACTTAAGTTTATATAATTTGATTTTTGGTATACATAAAACCATATGAAGCACAAACGACCATAAATACCTGTATAGTGTATGACTGAGCTACATAAACTAAAATGTATGAACTTTAATCTTAACAAATTAAACATGCATCATAATGTTCATATCCAGTCTTGGATATTTATTTGTTGGTTATTAATTGATTGGTATAACTCAACTGTGATTACGTATTGGAATAATGTGGCAGGTATTGAATTTGAAAACGTTAGTATTATATTGTTCAAGTGACCCGGTGACCAGCTAATTGAAACTGATCATATACCGAAACCGACATTGGAAGCGCTATACTTATCTTCAGTCTATACCATAAACAAGAAAATTACAAGTAGGTACCTATGATTGGCGTCTCGTCGCACCGAACAATATTAAATTAATGGCTAAATCTAAAGCGGAATACAAAATATTGTATAAAACAAAAATTTCGACGGCCGAATAGAAACGAAGAATGGCCGCGTGTCGCGCCTATATGATTGAAATTTGATTGACATCGACCGACGACATAATATACCCACTATATACCCTATTGTAAGCCGGCGAATCGAAATCGATTAATCTCAATTTAACGATGGACGGATGTCGGAACTCACTTGTTGATAGTCCCCGTACTTCGTCTGGTAGTCGAACACGAATAAGTACGAGTTCCTGCGATTAGCCGAATGTAGGTCGGCCGTGTTGATGACGGGTGCCACGACTTGGGCGTCGGACAGGGCTTCCAACGTCTCGTCTCTGATGTTCACCGGATGTTGTACCGGTCTGTCCCAGTCGGTGTATTCGTTTACGATGGTCGCTAATATTTCGGTCAAATGGTACCTGCGAATAAAAAAGGGAAAGATAACGACGTCGTACGAGGACCGGCGGCGGAGTGGCGAACGCTCACTTGTATGTGTTTTTGACGTAGGTCTTTAGGATTTTAGTCCTCCGATCGGCTTCGATACCGTATTGGACATCGTCGCCGGTAAATGCGAAAAACGATTCGGCCCGCACCACGCCCAACATCAGATCGAATCTAGACAACCTGGAAAGCAACCGTTGCCGGGCCGACGGATTAGCAAGAATAGCTGGCCCGAATCCGTTGGCCAAAACCAATTCCTTTGGATCCTCTACCGGTCGACCGGGTCCGATGTCTTGACCGTCTAAAACAAAACGAAAAAAGCGATTTTTGTCAGATAGTTAATTATATTGTGATGGGTAGTGAATTGATGCCATTTTATCACACATCAAGGCGTGTAGGTACCTATATTTTTCTAATAATGCCCGATAAAATGTTATTTTATGTTTGACAACATTCTTGTAGATACAATTTATAATAATAATGATAAATTCATATTGGTAATTTATTCGAATTCATTGAAATCAGAAAATTTAATAACTTTACATAGTGTAATATATTATATTATACAGAAAAATAACGCGTAAGCATAGTGTGTTCATGTGTTTTCGTTTTAAATGTAGATAAGAGACTTTTTTTTTAATTTGTTATTATCTTATTCGATCTATTTAAGTAAAACTCTAACTTTTGCTACGTAATAAATTTTTCATTATTCATCTTTCTAAAAATAAACAAATAAACAATTTTTTAATTAAAAATGTTTACATTAATGTAATAATATTAAAGTAAATTTTCCTAAAAAATTTAATATAATGTTATAATATTATTTAAATTTTCCACAGCGCAAATTCTATCTTCCTTGAATTTAATACCGTTAAAAAAAATATTTCTTTGACTATTATTTTCATCATATTTGACATGGTACACAGTTTGCTTCGAGTTATGATAACCGTCCTCCACCAAACGCCAACTATGACAGTCCAGAAGAAATGGGTAATTTTTGGTAAACGGTCTGTATGATATTATATGGCTGACCGGAATGGCACACGCACACACGTACCTAATTATAATAAAATATTATTATCTGGCAGTAGTGAGTTATTTTTTTTTGTTAAGGTAAGTTTCACCACAGTGGTATCATGAGTATTATAGTATTGTCTCGATGGCTGAACAGCACGTTTAATTGGTATCAGTTGAATGTTCCAAATCTATTAACCATCTATACTTACTAAGTAAGTATACTAAGTTGGTACACACTAACACATATTATATAATATATAACACACTCATTCCATTAAGTAGCTCGTTAGTATTAGCCATCAACCACTGTTGATTTCAGCTCACCCAACCACACACTTCACACACACTATACACCTACTATTATATCGGTTGGTCTGTAGTGAGTCTATCAAAGAGCACCAATAAAACAAACTACGCAAATCTTATTTGAATAGAAACGACCTGAAGACTTGTCTCAAACGATAAAAACAAAAATGCATTGCGTTCACTATTTTCTATTTATTTATTTTTATTTATATTTTTTATTACTATTTACGACGCGTATTCCCGGATAACAGTACAAGCAACAATCGGTGAAACTGATCAAACTTTAATGATCCAGCAGTCAGTGACACGGAAGTCGACCGGAAATCAGTAGACGTAAGATTTATAAATACTTAAGGGTGTCGCAACGGGACTCGTATCTCTTACTGCCAGTAGTCGGGAGTGAGGATTGATGAATCATCCAATAAATTCATACGAAAATCGGAGTACAAATTCAACAACGATCGGTGGGGTAAGGATGTAAAGAATTATTTATGAAAGGCTTATATTTTGTTTCTTGTCATTATTGTTGTCATTTGTGATATTTATTATTTATATTTTTGAATTACTTTTATACGAACAATACAATATTATTTAAGTATTAAATGTTATACTAAAGAAATACATTAAGGTGAACAATAAACAAAAAACGAAAACAGCTTCCGAACATTGATTTCTGGTCACGTGGAAATAACGGAAACAACAAAAGACTCGAACTCTTAGCGAATAAGACATCAATCAACTCATAAATCAAATTATAACAATTGGTAGCAATACAAATGTAAACAAAAGGAAAGAAAAAAAATGTGAACAGTAAAAAATACACAAAAAACAAATACTTAAATTCACCCACCCACCACACACACACACACACACACGCTATCTAGGACTAAACGCAGTTGAGAAAAGAAAAAATTATAATCAGCGGCAGTGGTGCAACTATACACACTTGAGGGCCCTGAAGTCAAATATAAAATGGGGCCCCCTACCCAAAAATGTAAATGATTTTAAATAATCCAAGGTACATTTTAAACCCTATACTCACCGTTATGTCGAAAGCTGGTCGTTTTTTAGTGCATTTAGACCAATAAGGGGAAGAAAAAAAATATACTTTCAGAATTCCAATTTAATTTTGAAAAAATATTTCTAAATTACTTATTTTATTTTCTAGGTTAAGTATGTAGGAAATTGGTCTTCGATTATTTTTTGGTTTCTAATACTAATTTAAAGATGTATTTTGAAAAAAAAAAAAAAAGAAAATTAATTTAGTAGGTACTATACTTACTGAACAATACAAAAAATCGAAAAACCATTTCCTACATAACACGGAAAAGAAAATATGATTCCAAAATTAAAATCGGGCTTTCGGTAGTGGGTTAAATTTTCTTCCGCTTTTTGTAACTTTCGTGTTTAAACTATTTTGATCGCAAAATATAGTGACATGTGCCCGGGAGTTATGTACGTTACGGATTTCCAAGAATCTTAGCCGCAGTTCATCGTTAATTATATAAAGCGTTCGGCGTCCTCACTAATGATCAGTCACTACACACACAGTCACA
>WHPZ01590766.1:2651-28502 GCA_016617965.1 Macrosiphum rosae
GAATTCGTTTAGTAATAAATAATAATTCGTTTTATACGTTACCAGTCAACAATCATACATTCATATCACAATATCTGCACATTCAACTCAAAATGATTTGATACGACAATAATCCGTTATCATAAAATATTATACTTTATACAATTTATACACGTTAAACAATGTTATATTATATTTTGTGATACAAAAAAAAAAATAAAAAAATACACTCGATAAAACTGCCGCCCCTAAAATTCTTAAATATTTGCCGCCGGGGGCATTCGCCCCCTTCGCCCCCCCCTAAATGCGCCACTGCATATGGTTATGGTAAACTATTTGTATGTCTTCATCTTCTCTGTCCATATACATATTATACATTGTATATTTGTATATTATAATATTATTATAACAAACAAACTGTATACCAACCTATAAGTTGTAACGTTGGAAACTTTGAACGCAAAGAAAGTTTGGAAAAAGCTAAATTGAAAGTGTTATTGATTTTAGGAGATAATGATTTATATTATATTATATTGATATTTTAAGTAGGTTTATAGTATAAAAAGCGTAATAACTAATAAATAATAGGTATAAAAAATAATGAGAATTGTGATTAATTTACCAGAAGTCCAGACCTGACAATATATAGGTAAGGTATTATATAACCTATGTACCTTTATAAGAGTGGTTTATATTATAAGAATTCTGATGGATATACCCGTCTGAAATGTATTTAGAAATGTGTTACATATTGGGTAAAATTAATTAAATGTAGTATTTTGTTACAAAAATAACATTAAAAATGTATAGATAAATAGGTTTTAAGTGTATGTATCTTGTAGCGATGTCATTGAGTACCTAGGTAATGGATGTGTTAAATTTGAATTAAATGATAATTCATTTCATACCAATGCTTAGCTTCTATTTACAAATACTTTATAATTTATATATATTGTTATTTTAGTGTTCAACCTATATGAATAATATTGAAAAATATTTTGTATGCATTAAATTAATTTAATACATTATTTTATAACAAAAATAATATTGAAATGTGATACACAGATATTGTCACATGGTACTCTTAAAATGGGTAGTTATAATATTTAGTACATTTAGTTATAAATAAATACGGAAAAAAATGCAAAAAAATTGTTGAGGTAACGCGGTCTAAACGTATAATAAAAATAAAATAACATTTCGTAAAAAAAATGCAAAAAGGCTCCGGGGAGATTCGAACTCCCGATCTCCTGTTTACTAGACAGGCGCTTTAACCAACTAAGCCACGGCGCCGTTGGCAACAATCCCTAAAATCGATCAAATTTAATACGAACATGTTAGTATGTCGGCGATGTCGGGTAGTATTAACTATAGTAAGTAGTAAGTAGTAAGTACCTACTTACCGTAAGAGCGGGATACTTTACTCCAGGGGTTAAATATTGCTCTAAAAAAACTTTTTATTGATATCAATCGTAACACATTACAATTTTGAGATAAGAGATTGTAGTTTTTTTTATATTATTCTTATTAACATTACTAATTTTTTCAAACATTTCGAACATCAATCTATTAGTTTGCCTGTAAGATGTATGTCATGAAAAAAATTGTTTTCAAAAACACATAACGGAAAAGTTATCCACAATCTATTGGATTGAAATTTAATTTAAAATGTTTTGAAAAAAGACTTTTAATCAACTAAAAAAAAAAAATTATATTAGGTATGTATAGGTTCAAATAAGTTAAAACACAAGCACTAAACATTGCACCAATAGTTATTATATGCATTAAAGTAAAGTAATTTTAATCATTGTGCAATGTAACCTGCAATGTATTTTAACTTTGCTCCAAACTTTTGGGGAATAAGTAAGTAAGTCACTAGTCTGACATTCGGATTTTTTTGTATTATTCTTACCTCTCAACATCTATACATATAAAACAACGCGAACAGGTAATTTTTATCTTTGTTATTGAAGCTATAGTATACGTTCAAACTAAAAAAGAAATATATTTGGAGCAAACTATCCCGCTCTTACGGTATATTATAGTAAAGACGTATCTATTGTAGGAGATAATAGTGTACTGGTGTAGTACCTATATAATATTATAATGGAATCCCCAATCACTGGTCCACTCCCAATCTATTAAACGTGTCCAACGTAAATTTCTCAGCTTTGCTGGGTTTAAGCTTAATATCCACCATCATCCACATGACTATGGCCTGGTATCGGATAAGGTGAATCTACTTACACTGGCAGATCGCCGCTCTGCTCGCGACTCGCTCTTCTTCCAAAACCTAATTTGTGGGAAAACTGATTCACCCTCTCTCCTTCAACGCAACATTTCAGGGTCCATACTCATAATGTTGCCCCCTTCGCTCTACCGATATTACCTAAGCACTAACTATCTGATTAACGAACCCCTTACTCGTTGTATGAGACATGCTAATCTTGATCCCTCTTTCTCTTACCTACTCTAGCTTATTTGTAATTCTTGTTGTAGTTATGTATTGCTGTTAGTTCTATATCATTTCTAGTCTTAATAATGTAAATATTAACTTTGTTTTTATATTTATATACCGTGTAGTTAGCCACTGAACTCTATTATTAGAGTTCAGTGGTAGTTAGGATTCATCCACCAACAGCATTAGTAAGAATATAGTAACCATATAACAACCCTATAAATGTACTAGGTACAAACAATAAAACATTCGATTTTCGTGAGCAAAAACGAAATTAATGTGTGATTCCTGACTGTCTAACCAACATATTATATAGTAATATAGGAGTTGAAAAACTAAGATCTAACAATGAGTCTCAAAGTCATAATATATTATCAAATGATGTGTGCAATTGTACAAAGTTTGGTGCCTACATTTATACCTAGTGTGTTATGGCACGTTATGCTATCAAACTTTGAATCTATATATATTATTATAGAATACTAGCTGATCCTGTGAACTTCGTTGCCCGTTAAATGTACCAACTCTATATAACTCAAACTTTGTTCAAATCGTTATTTAATATTCGGTGTATGGTGTTAAAAATTTATCTTAACTTTTTTGTTACCTGGAATAAAAATTCTGATTCTCAGCAGTATATTATCAGGTAGGCAATCTACCTGCGGTAGATCACTGACTCAGTGCTCTTTGTATGTAAGTGTATGATTTAACTTTATAGTATCAAAGTTATACCAAGTTTATTTTGATATAATACGGTGGATTAATATAATCAATTAATACATAAACCCAACCTAACCGTACTAAAATCCGATGAATAAAAAAAACCAAATTTAACCCTTTTTAAATTAGCCTATCTTCTTTCCAGAGATCTGCACACAAACATTAATTAATATATAATAAATTCGATTTGATGCAAGCTTGTACCTGATCTGTCCGAATAACCAATGGCAACCTATAATAAATAAATACTAATTTCTACCGTAGACTGTAACCAATGGCAACTATTAATAATTAATAAATAAAAATAAAATTTCCAATGTGAACCTCAATGTCCCTGTTTGAGCACCCCTTTAAAATGCAAATTTCGGAAAATCCCTTCTTATTGCACGATGAAAATCTTAGGGGAATCTCTATTCCAAATTTCAAGTTCGTACATTGCGTAGATTTTGAGTTACAGCGATCAGTGACTAAGTGGTATTTGGATTTTATATATATTCCAGGCCACAGAAAAGTTAAGATACATTTTTAACACCATACACCGAATATAAAATAACGATTTGAACAAAGTTTGAGTCATATAGAGTTGGTACATTTAACGGGAAACGAAGTGCACAGGATCAGCTAGTAGTTTATATATAGTCATAACGTTATATAGTATATATTGTATACCACAGGTTGGGTTGGGAATTTTGGATAGTACACTTTGAAACATTGGGAGGTTATAAGAACAAAATTAATATGATTAACAATACATTTTGTTCGATATAGGTACTTGCAGATCTACAAGTGTGTATTATTATTTATGTTATAGATTATCGTGAATCGTGAATGGGCTGCATCACGGATGAAGTACAGAAGAATTACTGCCATCGACGTGGAAACTAGATTTTTTCTCTGTAAAGAGTCGGTGGTGAGTGTCGTTTGAACTGGTTGGTAAAGGTAAAATTAAGTTTGGATTTCCGTAGGTACAGGTAAACGATAATTCGGTTGAACGTAATTCTTCGACAACGCATCAACCCGTTAGCATGGGTTATAAAATGTAAGTTGGAATAGCTTTTCATAGCAATTTACCTACAACTACTACTACACACACACACACACACACACACAAAATACACGACACATACACACAGGGAAAACATCGTTAAAAACCGGTATTACCGATGTCAAGAGGGCCGCACGAAGCACGGACATCTCGGACGCGTGGAGAGAAGCCGAGAACGAAATTGTTAAAATATGTTTATGAAAAAGCAATATTTATTCTCTGCGCTCGGTCTGCAATCTGCAGACGGTATATTATATTATTATAATATTATTTAGATTTGGGGTTTTTTCTTTCGTTAACCACTGTTACATTACACGCGGACAATCGAAAAAAAAATAGTAATAATAAAATGAGTATTCGCGCTTGGATATAATATAATGTTATACACATAGGTGGTACGAAACAAACGAGGTTCAAACCTGTTTGATGTGTGTGTAAAACGCGGGCAATAACGACGGTAATATGGTAATACATATATTATATTATGAGTGTGTGCGTTTAGACGGTGTAAATAGATGCGGCGCGAACAATCCGTTATTTCGGCTAAACAAACATGTTTGGAAATGAAAAAAAAGAAAAAATACGTCCTAATAATAATAGAAGATAGTATTATAAGGAGGCGGCGGCGGCGGACGGACGGACGTTTGAAAAAAGTAATCGTTCGGCCGTTGTCAAATTGGTTTTTACCTTTACAGAGAGAGAATATTATATACATAATATATTATATATATATAAGAACCTGCACAGCACGTTTTAATGAAATATCGTGTCGACGTGATTGACGTGAACACTATGTAATATTGTGTATACAGAAAAATGAGCGGAAGAAAAAAATCTCTACTACACACACACACACATCTTAACTTCACTTGACATCGAACCGAAACCTAGTGCGTGCGTGTTGGTGTCTATACAGTCTGTACGATTTTCGAGTATGTGCAACACTATAATATTATAGGTAAGCCACCATATGCGCGAACACTCACAATGGTTAATTTCAAGCATCGTCGTATTTACGCATTGAAACCTATTATAATCATTATTGTCCCGTCATATCCTCGAGGATTCCAAAGGCAGCACGCATATTGTTATTATATATATATTATATATATAGGTATAATATGTAATACGCTTCGGCTATTGTCTCAGTATATATCATTCGGCGAGAAAAACAAACTCGACCTAGGTGACTAGACCAACCTATGTAATAACTTTGGGAAATTAATATTATATTATGTATATTATAGGTGTGCAACAGTATATCACGACTTTTGACACCGTAGAACTCCTTATGGATTCCGACACGCGCCATGTTTATAAGAACGTGGGGAATAGGTATTTATAGTTGAATTATCAGAGCTGTTGTAGTGAGAGATCCGTATACCCCTTGTGATATGAATCAAATTTAGCGTGTTTAGCGTAAGTTTTCGTTACTTTTGAGAAGTTAATATTAAATATTGACTTTCTCTTCTTGTTTATTTTCCAGTCATAAATTAGCTTTGTTTAAATTCATTGTATATAAATATATAATACATACTGCTAGACACATATAGTTGATACAAGACTAGAACATAATTTAATCTTTCTCAGGCATCTAGATCTAGTTGATGGCATTTTGACTCTCCGGTGCTACTGCAGACTCAGATAAACTTTAAGGTATAATCCTTCAACGACCACACCACACATATTAATTCATTCTTCTTTCATAAATTCAACCACAATAATGTAAGGAACTAGCCAATAATTAGAATGATACAAAGGTACAGCGTATATCCTTAAGTGGATACATCAAGTTTATTAGTTTAGCGGACATACGGTACATAATATACCTACTATATTTCCATAGGTTTACGACGATATTACGAAGACTTATTTTGTTCTCACACAACATAACACACACACAACAGAAACCAACAAAGTGTCTGTACTAAAAGTTGGAAAATTGATCACGTGCCTGACGCCTGTAAGTATAGCGATGCACGTGGGTTGATATATAAAAAAAATTCTCACTCGTAAGAAACGCAGCTATGAAAATCGTTACAATATTATAAAGTAGTTGTTACTAATAGATACAGATACTATATAAGCACGTTGTATGTATTACCAATCGTAATAAAATATATTCAAACGAATATCGAATGTAGTTAGTAAATAGTTGTATTATTATTTATTACTATCTGTCCCGCTCAACGCTGTCCATGCCAAAGATAAGTTTTAATATATATATATTTGTTAAAAAAAATGTTTATGCCATAACGTACTGTGGATTGAGCGCTTTTTTGACCGCGGTTTTTTTGTATTTAAAAAGTGTTAAGTCGAAAACCTTGTTTGAGTGTCTAGCAAGTCAGACATCTAATCTGAAAATCGATTTACCTGCAACTTACGCAGACAATCCAAGCAGGTACGTCGGATCTCGGACAATGTGCAAGTAGAATATCAAGTATAGTCAATCCACCCGTGGTGAGTTGAGAGAACGTCGATGAGCTACAGTAAGTACAACTTAGCCACCTAGAAAAAGAGAATGCAAACATCTTAAGCCCTCCATATTTATAAGTTAAAGCTATATATAGTACATATAATATCCTTAGTTATAATCAGTGAACTGTTTACCTATCTATAATAGGCAACCCTGAGGTAATGTGGTACACAAATAATTAAAATAGAGTAGTGAGATATTATAATATTATACCTAGGTAAATGATAATATCTCACCGTACTACTTCCATTTTAACAGCAAACATAATCTTATATTTGATACATTTTTGGAAATGATGGTCTTTATTTGTCGACTTCCTACATTTTATGTACTATTATAGTGCTCCAATGATTGATATTGGTTATGATATGTATGTGTATCGCTTTCAGAGATGAATATTGAAAGAAAGAAATGATTAATAATTCATAAACACAATCACCGAGTTAAAGTTATAAACAGACAAAACACTGTTTTTCTGTAAGTATGATAAAATATTACATTTATTCATACATGCTTAATATAGCGGTAATAGGTATACTAGATTGCTAAAGTTAAAAAGAGAGAGTTTTTCACGAGAATTTTCAAAAAAAAAAAAATGTATTTTAACATTATATTTAGCACCATTGTCGAACGTGTCGTAAAAACGGTCCTCGTACTATATTATGTCAAATGCAGTCGGGCGAATACAGCAAAATACAAAAGCCTATTATTTTCAACATGAATCCACGATAAACCACTGAGGTCTTAAAACTTGGAACTTCGATACGATAAGGTTTGATACATACCTAAGTATATATATAACTTTCTATAAAAACTTTTTAATTGGAAACCGCGATCCGACAACTTACCGTGGTGAATATAAAAATATATAAAATCAACAGAGTCGATGATTAGAATTTTATATCTATATATGATACACCAATTCATGTCCATTTTCACCATAATAGCTGAAGTATAGGTACCTATAGTTGGTGAGCGCATTTCATTTCTGCGACGTCTGGACACAGTGTACACATTAATATATTCGATAGCAGCGAATGGTCAAATAAACAAATATAGGATAGGTCACCGTGTTTTCCTTTTTCCCGTATTGATCTCGTAGAGAAACTGGATAACACGATGGCCCATCATCTTGTATAGTATAAACCGTAAACGAAAATAATAGTAAAGAAAAAACATTAAATTATGAAGTTTGTATCAACCACGTCTACGTATAAGTTTACACGTAAGCCAGATGACGAGTATATTATAATAGCTATAAAACAGCTAAGAGGATGAAATGCGCAGGCAAGTCGATTTATTAGACAAGTTCGATTTTGGAGTAATTTTGTGAAAGTTAAATGTCTCGTGTAACTATACAATATTATGTTCAGTTGTATAATAAATTATCACCGTACCGAATTATTATTATTATATTCATGACAAATTATTATATTTTAAACGTGATTTTTGACACTTCAATTATTGTTCGAAAGTATTATTCTCAAAGCTCAGTAACATATATTATGTATTTATGTATAAATGTAAATTAATAATATAATCTACCAAACGAAAGGAGTAGGTATACAGAATACAAGACCTTAAGCTATTAGCACCCCCCATAAAAAAATCCCAGATCCAGATACGCACCCGAACTTTATTGTCATATTTTAGGTTATAGTTTAACCTGGACAATTTTGTCCTTCAAACTTAGAGATATCTGCAGCTATCCTATATTTGCACGAGTTTATAATAATATGTTTAACGACAACACGGTTCCATGGTGTGCACTGCAAACGTGATGCTGTTCTCGCAAACTATATACACGGTTTCTGCAGCAGTGGTGATGAAAAACGTGTTTTTCGTCTTATGCAAATAATAAATTTAATATATAGTACACGCCGTCTACTAAACGGCTAATAACAATAATAATAATAATGTGCAGTGGCGCACGTGTAGAATCGTCAGCGCGGAGATTGTGCTCACGAGAGAACACTATTCAATCGTATACGGTGGGTCGGTATACTGCAGTTACACATACTCAGTACTCACATATTATTATAATTATACTATTATGTAATATAAGACATGAGTAATAATATAACATTATTATAATAACCCGGCTACATAATATACTGTGGAGATAAGAGCTAATAGGGGGATTGATTCGAACAAAACTTATCACTAAACGTTGCGAAAATCATTCCAAGCCGTCGTATAGTGCACAATAAATACATTACAATAAATACCTTGACGTAAGTACCTATATATAAGCAAATAATACATTATTATAAAATGCCCATTGTAATTTGTATGGGACTGCAGTGCAACGATTTATATTTGCATTAATTAAAGCGCGACACAGTCTTGTCGAGAGATTAAACTCTCCTTTAGATCGTAGACACGAGAATGGTATTTTCTTTCTAAGACCGTCAAATGCAATTATTTTTTAAGAGACATAATATTCTATTATTCTATACGTATTACTACCGCCTTTAATATTCATTCCCGTCGCATGGTTGTTATGGAAGCCAATCCAGCATTTAGTGAATATACAATCTCCTAAAAGAAATTCATAGTTGATAGCTCAATGTATCATTCGTAGTAGTTACTTTATTTTATTTTGAACAATTCTATAGTTACCTATTACCTATAACAACTATACCAACCGAAAGAGGTGAAAGATATTCTAAAAGTTAATATACATATTATGCCTCAATATATCAAATGGTCTATGGTCGGATGCACATCCTATTTAAGTCTTTTAAGAACAGCTCACTTTAAATTTGTTATACGTGACTATTACTCTGCCTGTGGACACATTTTGGAAACGCACAACTTACCTATGCATTCAAAAACCACGTGGTCGATATTTATTATGACACTGCTACCAGTGTTACAAAAATCGCTTGACTAGATGACTCAATACTTCACATACTATGCAAATAATATTATTATATAAAAACAGTATATATCATTTATATATTTTATTGGACTTTAAATACCATATTATATACGGATACGATATAATTTTTATTATTATGTATATAACACAATGCGCACAATACGCACCTACAAGTACTACTATTCTTGATACATCAGAACGACACGGTCGACTCGTGAATACAACAATGTGCATTAGATGGCATAATGATAATTTGAAAAATGTCAAATCATTATTTTTCTAAGCTCTCCCGTTACATACCTCAATAATCCTCTCGAATCCGAGCTTCATAAATACTATTGTTTTTCTTTACGAGGTGAACTGGTTTTTCAACTACACAACGACGACGACGACGTTCGGTATCCAGCTAAGAATTATTCAGAGATATATTGTTAAACGTTGTCAACATATTATTATTATTAAACATTTCAACCGTACGGTGTTATTCGCTGTTATCGTAGCGACTTAAGGAACGACTTTATACCTACGACGGTATTTTACACGGGTATACTACACCACATAATCGCACATATATTATATTCGTACAAAAGAAACACGGTTTGTAATATTATTGAGAAATCGAAATAATCATAAAATAAATTACACCGCTATCCGAGTGTATATATTATACCTATAATATAGACGTACCTATACAATATTGGCGGAGGTGGGGTATCGTGTTGTGTCGTCCGAACTTGAGTGATGTAAATTCGAATCGTGCGATCTTTGGTCGAGAAAGAAACAAAGTCACGTACCCATAACACTGCACGGCCGCTGTATGCACATATTATAATAACATTATGTTCGACTATATATAGCTTGTGAAAAACTAACGGTGCATCATAATGTCATTATGTATTTATAATAAATACGTTACGACAGCTGTAAGCGGGCGTGTAAACTGTAATAATATTATAACATAATATTCAAATATATTGTGATGATATCCACCGGGGTTGTAAGAGTTAGGGTTTTCAAAGTAAAGAATCGACAGTTCCGGTGAAAATGCTCTCGTAACGTATTGTATTTTATACAATTTGTCTTGGGGGAAAAGTTGTTTTACCGGGTAAACGTCCTTTGAAGACCTTTGAAATATCATTCGATTTATACGCGGTCATGATGTCCGAAATAAATATTGTACAGTGTATACAATCGTATTATATTGTTTATTACAAATTTCAGGAACTCAGCACACACTGCAACACGCCCGCCGCACACTCACAATATATTTCTATATTATATTATAATAGCATACGACGTTATATACTCTAAACCGGCTAAACGTGGACTTTAAGGCATAAATCAACCCCTCCAAATGTATAAGGTGAAAGTCAAAGCCCATTTTTTTTTATCCTACCTTATAAAAAGAACGAACAATAGCAGCATAACAATCATAACATTAAAGAAAATAGGTACGTGTGGCTATATAGGTAATATTATGTTATTAAAATAACTTAAAAATAAACTTATTATTGTTTTTCTAATAATTATTGGTTTTGGCGGACATAATATTGTCATTTATACCTATACAGAGCTATACGTATTGATTGTAAGACGACTGTTGCTTATTATTGCGATACTCGGCACGTGTTCGCGGCTCCCCGCTTGTGTTGTAACACTTTTTATAGGTCTAATAAAAATGACGATAAATCTTTCCCAGAAATGACGCATTATTATTATTATTATTGGTAGCGTATGTACATTCGCAAGTCAGCCTCAAATGGGAGAAAAAAGGTAAAAAAAAAAACATCATCTGAAAAGCGAAACTGTGAACCATGAAGCAAACAACGACCGTTACAACTTACAGCTATGACAAACCATCAAATCATCCGATTATGTATGTGATGTAAATAATTCCGGGATGAAACAAAATAAATTGGCTCGTGAACGGTAGCCGCGTCCTTAAAGGTTTAAACTTTTAATTTTTTCTTTGAGTGGTATTATATGACGTTTATATAACTGCGATCTGTGACGTAATAAATAAAAATATAATTTGGTAATCGTAGAAGTATACAAGACAGTGTAATATCAAAATAATATAGTAGGACGGTATAGGTTCAATATTTAGTATCTCTAATGAACGTAAGTGTAAGTATCTATATTCTATATAATATTATCGATCGGTTTTCGCCACGGTTACATTTGAGCACAAATAGTCATACAGGTACCAGTTTTGCCCAATTCCATAGGATTCTCGAAATATCTGCAGAGCACACCATCGAACTATCAAATTATAAAAGTGGTGTTCTACTGTGTTTGTGTTAAGTTTTTGATACCTACCAAATTGATTATTTAAACATTTTATTTTAGGTTGGTCGCATACAATATTAATACCTACTTCATATCTCATTTCACTGTATATGCGTATATAGGGTAGGGTGTTTTTCAACTAATTATGTTGTATTATGCATCCCCCCTCGACCCTGCTGTAGTTATAGATTCTGAGTGGAGCGATTAACCTAACTAAGGATGGACATTTTAAAACGAGGTTTCTCAAAACTAGTCCATACTGCTGTAACCAAAAAATATAAAAATGTACCTAATACGCATTTTTTTTATAGATAAGTTTGAATGTAGACGAAATTAGATATTTAACATTTTAAACTAGGAATAACGATTTTAGTTTTGTTATTGTAATTTAAAAATATTATTCGTTTGTACTTGAAACTTTTAAAGTTTATTGGTATATTTTATACACACCACGACATTTCCAAATGCTAATTAAAAAATAAATTACTTTAGTAGCGATAATAATATAAAATATACTTATTAATATAGGCTGACAGACATTAAAATTTAACACATCCATTGCAGTGACCCACTCGACACCTACTGTACAGATGTACAGCAGAGGGGTACCAAATTGCCCGCCTTTTTATTTTTCGAGTGTCTCTTAATCGGATTGCGGATTGGTCTAAGACATTTATTTATAGTTGTTTTAATTTTCGATGTACCCACCAATGAAAAAATAAGAATTAACGCATACAATGATTCCTATAAAGCATAAACCATACTCCATACTACTGGTAACTGGATAACTATAGTTATTATAGAAATCTGTGAGTGTATTATATTTCATAGTACCTAAACATAATGAACACTGCCGCAAAATAAACAGCTGTCCACTATACCGTCATAACTATACGATCCATGCTATTACTTATCGTAATGTATAAAATATACATTTATACGAATTTAAATCTATTATCTTATATTTTGTGGATTTTAACAGACATAGAATTCTAAAACAGACATAGATTATTGTATGATATACACAGGGCGTTCGGTGTCTTATGGAGATGACACTGTTGTATGGACTTGACGTGTTTTACCGGAGTTGGTGATTATTATTATTTTAATGTGTTTTTAGGAAAACATAAGCGTGTACTAATTATTTAGGTAAACATTTTACATTCACACACATATTATCAACGCAACAAAATTATACTATTTTGTTGGTCGCATCGTCGTCGTGTTAGTGATGATACGCGTATTAGGTATAACATAGTTAATACAAAACAATTATTGTAATGAAGAGTACACATTGCACTGAATTCTGAGTTTGTAAAATATGATCACAGGATGCTTAATATATTAATTACATAGGTACGATCGATATTACGGTCGTTCGGAACAATCATCATATTAACTGTCATCGTTTCCGATGCAGAGACTCCGTTTCTCGAAAACAATGTTTATTAATTAATTATTATACCCTTCCGACTATAAATTATTTCCGACGATTAATATAGGTACACGTTTTGCTGAACTGATATTATTATTACATTTTATATCAAACAACTGACAACCATATTATATGTATTAATCGTTCTCCTATGTACTCACAGGCCACAGCTTCAACGCTGATAAGATTTGATAATACAATTATAATACGTGGACAACATTAAATGTGTATTGGCTTTGAAATGGCGATATTAATTAGAACTGATCGATTTTTGTTTTAAAGCGAACCGTAAAACGTAAGTATGCTAATATAATATCTTTGATAGAGCAGTAGAATATAGTAGGTAATATCAAACTGTTGGAAATCTCTGAGAGATTAACCTGCCACTCGAGCTAGTAAATGTGATCGTAGATGTAATAAATATGGTTATAACTTTATGCAAATGTAGAATTTCTTCATTACATGCTAATTTTTTAATACAAAACCTGTGAGAAAAGAAAATCTCAAGCAGCCAATCTTGCGAATTGTTAATATCCCAATGTCCACAAAACAACATTATATAGATCTTATAAAATATTATAATATTATATACAATATATGGGTTAAATCACGAGTCGTAAAGCACATCTTAGTTATGTAATGTCTATATATATTTGTTTTTTGGACTATTGGACGTATAAAAATGTTATATGTATTTATTATAGTTACGGATAAATAGAAATATTTTATTGTTTGTAATTTGTTTACTAATTCTGGTAAAAAGTAATTCTTTCAAAATAGCGAAATTTGCACTATTTTATAACACCTGTAAAATCGTTGTCGCTCTTGCTGAACAATATTTCCCAGGCCTTAACACGTTTGGGTACTATGTGGTCTACCTGTAACAATTATATAATATCATTAAAAGTATTTATAATCAATGGTATAATGTCGGTATGATAATATAATATATTATGTAATTAAAAAAAATATGGTTGTAACTTGCAACCATATACCATATTAACATTCAGACATCAATAATGCGCATTATCAGTATAGGTATGTTATAATAATATAATATGATATTAATGTAGCTTATGTTTGTGCGATGTAAACCATGTACACAGACACAGTATATAAATTATTATAAAATATATTAACGTGACATATTTCCCGATTTAATGACAAATACGTGTGCGTGCGTGTATTGCGTGTAAGATTTTTGTGCCATAAATGTATTATATTATGCGCATTGAAAAAGTTCAAACGGACACGACAAGAGGTACACACATAATGATAAATGCATAATATAATAATATATTATACAAGTCGCGTTTACTGTCTAGAATATAGAAAAAAGCAAAACCGTATTTTAATCGAAAATAATGGCGCCGCTGCATAGTGTTGCTGTTGCACGGCCATATAGATATGGTATTTATACCCGAAAAAACACTCGACGTTATATTGTTATTATTATTACTTCGTTGTATCAAATCAAATACGCGTTATTATCATAACGTAACATACCTATAGGTATACGAATTATAGATGCACAAAAATATTTAGATCAATAATTTCGGAAACAAAAGTGGTGCAATTGAAGATATTCCAAGGTTAATAACTTATGGTATGATTTTCAAGCAAGTCGCGGCGCCGTTCATGACCCCCGCGGAGTGGCGTATGCGCGATACGCTGCTGTAATAGTGTACATATTATATTATAATACACGCGTATATAACATGACCTACGCCATACAATCCCCGACCCCGGCAAAGTGAGTAATTGCAATCTGATTAAAAATAAAAAAATACCGCAAATATAAAAAGACGTGAGGTGAGAGAGAGAGAGAAAACTTTCTTTCTGCGAACGATCACGCGCACAGGCCAACGAGAAGGGTTTTGGCATAAAACACGACTTGTAACTGACAGGCCGCGCGCGTGTGCTAAATAGAGCGCATCGAAACAAATAACACTATGGATAACCTAACATAATATTATACACATATAGTTTTTATTATAATTTGCACTTTCAAAGGTCATTGTAGCTCGCGCGAGAACGTTAACCGCCAGAGTCGCCGGGTAAATCGATTTTTCCCTCTTAATTTTTCCCACATAATTTCACGTGCGTTTACCATAATTTTCGGCCTCGACAATTGTATGCTCCACGTATGCAAATAAGACGAGATCTCATCGAAATCATCGCACCCGCTCGACGGATGTGACACACAACCGGAGCTGGACGATTATAACATATACGTCGATTTCGTTCAAAACGTTCTAACACGATATACCTCTAAACAATATATTTTGTGATTGTCGTCTCATTTATAATACTTCCGACATAACTGAAAATGTACCTTTCTGAAATGCCATAACACGTGTTCGATTTCCTATCTAGTTTTATATTGTATACGACTTATAACATTCAAGTGATACGAAACATTTCCGTATATTTACAAAACTGAAGTTAATATTGAAGAATAAGCACAAGTACCTTCCATTCAAAATATAATATTATTATAATATATATTTAATTTGTACAGTTAATTTACTTGTACAATCTACATTACATAAGAAATACGTGTGATACAGAAATATGCATACACTAAAATAGTAAAAACTATCCAAATAATCATGACATATTTTTGAGCAGAGTGCAACCACATCCATTGGTGATACTCTCATATTTTAATAAACTAAAAATTAATAACTAATATTAAGTCAAACTTAATAATATAGATCAAATAATATATCCTGCTTTCCGATACTATATTATCATTATTATGTCTTATTTTATTTGTTTAATGCATTTAGGTAATGTGTATCACGTAGAGTGAAAACATATTCTATCGTAGGTACCTACTATAGTATTATAATTTATAATATTATGGAATGTTATAGCTTGTTGAAAATGTCTATGGTGAGAATATTCTTAATTTTGTGATACCCCTTTCCCCCTCTCAGCTCCCGATGTATATGAATTTTAAGGCTAAGCGGTGAAATGAAAATATACGTTAAAAATACCTACGAAGTAGATAATTCTAGTAGATAATATTAATAGTTAATTCGAACTATATTGTCGATCACAACGGATAGAAATTGGAATGAATACTTGTAAATCAATAGTACTATAGTCTATAATAGGTTTATCAATTTGTATGATATTCATTTGGCTATAATAACACTTGATATAATGTTCGGGCCGTAACAATAACGATAATAATAATAATTATATGATACCATGAGCTCAGTCTCCTTCAAGTACTACTATATCGTGAAGCCCCGTCGAAATGTCACTAGCCGTTTGCCATATAAAGATAAACGAATGATTGATTGTTAATATAAAATAATCGTTTTCCGAGCGAGAATTATCGCATTTTATTTCAACGCTATTAACCTTCGGTGGTGGAAAAAAAAAATCATAAAGCACTAAAATATTACTGTCGGTAAAAAATGAATATAATGCTATACTCACACATATGTGTACTTATATAGTAATATAATATACTTACTATGACGTTAAAATTGTTGTTTTATTTTTATAGTGTCGAGTTAATTGGTGTAACTAAATATTATTATTGTTGTGCTCCTCCCGATAACAATAAACGAACCTCGGCCCTTGTGCGCTCGACGTTTCACTCATTGCGAAACAATCAATTTCGCCTAGATTCTTGCTTTGTTATATGAATGCGTTATAATGCGAGTGCTACCCATGTGTATGTTATAATGTATTATTATATATAATATTATAATAATATAAATTATGTACATTGTACCTATATAGTATACCCATAGTATTATTATTAGGCGTTTAATAATTATAATACAATATTTTCCCTTGCGCTGGTTTACTGTGCCACTGTCGTCGGGTGTACTGTCAAAGTTTAAACGATTAATCCCACACGACCAAAATCCAAAAAATGTGGTTTGGCGATGATAATACATCCCGAAACTATTATGATGTTCGGGTGGATTGTGTATAATAATATGTACCTTGAAAGTGATAATATAAACCATGTTGAATTGCATATTATACGCAATATAATTACAGTTTATACCTACAACAATGACTGTACAAATCGTTACACGAAAACTCAGGCCGTCGGTAATTGGGCCATAATAATTTATCCACCTGCTTCGTATACAAAATATTTGCTTAAATTTTATCACCCGGTTATTGTACCACAAATAAATGACACAAAAATATATGAAAGTATATAACTTTTAGTACATTACAGTAATAGTATAGTAAGTACTTGCATATACCTAAATATAATATAATTTTAACAATATTGAAAACCAATAATTTTGTTCGTCTCTTGGACACCGTAAATTCCATTGTACTTATTAAAAAATATTTAATTTACTCGTAATTACCACACTTTACACAACACTAAACGAGGGTCGTATAGTTTTCAACCAACTATAAACAATCGCGTTGTTTCATAGTCTTAATAAATTACGCTTTTGACTATTTGTATCCATTTGATTAGATAACAACCCATAGCCATTAATGTATCTGTGCTTTTTGTTCTGTCGAAGCCCCTGAAAATTCTATATAATTTAATATTGGATAGTTTATTACCTTTTGATAATGCACGCGGTCGCTTCGAGAGAAGTTTCGTGCACACTGCATTAGTATAGGGACCTATATCAAATTATATATTATTTTATTAAAATCTAAAATGTATTAAAATATATAGTGACCCAATTACCGGATTCAATAATAAAAAATCGTTTAAAATAGTGGTCCAATCACCGGCTCTAAGTGTTATCAATTTTAAAATTGTTGTGGCCCAATTAACTTATACCTTTTTTTTTTCATTGTGCTCGATTCCCAGGCGTCCGAGAACTTACCCTTGTGGCCTTGTCAGTGGAATCTATTACACGAAAATCTTCTAAATTATGTACTTCATAGGTTTATTGCGGATATAATAAAAAATCTTTATTTTCTTTTTCGAACGACACACTTTGAATTTTAAACAAAACTTCCACTACAAACGTATAGGGTACGAACTTTGAAAACAATTCATAGGCACATAACTGTGTAGCACTCAATGCCTTAGCCGAAAGTTAAAAATTATTGTAATATTCCAATGCATTTGAAGCATCTATTCGCAGTATGCAGACATCATAATAACATGATATTATATTTAAAGCTGACCATTTGCGTGTGTTTTATGAGTGAAAACCACTTAGAATTTCAGAAATCGTTGTTGGACATGGAACTGAGCGTATCATATATTTTGATATGCTCACCAGCATAAAATTAACTGACATGATAATATTCGGCGATCACAAAACAAAAAAAAGAACACTTCCGAGAAGATTGCACGTGCGAACGAGACCACCTGCTGCTGCTGCGGACTCATCGGACGAAGTTGCCGTGAAACGTTTTCAATTATTTGGGTCCGGTCCAGGTATATATTATATTATAGAGTATAGACGATAATATATTACATATTATGTATGAAAATCGTTAAAATCAAAAAATAACCAGGTTCATGTTATTACGCTCGTATTCATGTATATACATATAATATTGCGACGTAGGTTAGGTATTATATATAATATATATTGTAATGGTAGTATAATTACAATAGTGGTGTATTGTACATATATCACATTTTTATTCTGTCGTTAATGTTGTTATATTTTATATTTGACCACAGGTATACTATTATTGTGATATTATTTCTATACGCGCATTAGAGGCAACGTAATAATTTATTCGTATACGGAGAAAGCCAATACCGCGACACTGTTATAAGTTATAAGTTATAAGTCTCCAAACACGACGTCCGGCACAGCGTTTGTATAATAATTTGTCGCCCCTGTCGTAGTGGTATTTTTTTTTACTATTATTATTATCTTCGCATATACCGCATTTTCATATATTCATACACTATCGTCGGTGACCTACAATAGGGGTGGGTGGAGGGAGAGTTGGCATCTGTATACTGTCGTGATTTTAAAGGTAATTGACCTACCAGGGAAACCAATCGATGATAATATTAATATAAATAATTGTCCATGTCCAGACAGTCTACCAATTCGCCACCGCCCTCGTCACCACGCACATAATATATCATTTATACATAGGTATTGAAAAATACGAAATATAACGTTAAATCATATTGCAAAATATCTTTTGAATTTTAGGTCTATAAAATACAGATACCATTGAATTAAACAATCGTTTTGTAATACTATTACGATACATACCTACGGTGGCATTAACAGTAGGTATTTTTTACAGGGGCGGCATTTTTTTAGGAACAATCAAATTATAGGGGTGTGGACATTAAATCTCACCGACATACAAAAATGTTTAGCGCTGGTCTGGGCGCTGTACCTTAAACAAAGATATTATATGTGACTGAATTAAGTGTTAGTAAAATTAATGTTAATACTTTATACTTTATAGACATGAAATTATATTCTATAGTTCTTAAAGATTTTGAGCACATTGACGCCAGCTCATTAGAATGATAATTATTTGGTTTCTTTTTAAAAATTGTTATTATAGCTAACCTTCCACAAAAAATGTATAAATAATTAACGTTGCACTATATACGTCATGCTGTGATTTTAAAATTAAGTAGTTCGAAGAATATTTAAACATTGTTCCCTAGTTCAAAATAAAATTTTAATTTAAAAAATCTCAATTTCTCTCAACACCCACCCCAAATTACTGTGGTAAAAGAAGCAAACAGTTTGAATTAATGTATTTATAAATGAAAATGTACGGACGAAAATTGCATCGTAAATACTGGTGGAATTAAATAAATAATATAATTACGTTAGTGATCACAATAAATTATATTTCAGTATAAACTGAAATTATTTAAAAAAAATATTTATAATATTTACTTCGGTGTCAGCACACAATAGGAGACAACTTGCAGCAACTTCAAGCACAAATTGTTTTTTACTATCGTAGGTGTTTTCATTAATTGTATTCTGTTAGCCTTTAAAGACATTTATGGTTTAACGAATATCTCTTTGCCATTTTATAAGCTGTAGGTAGATTCACAATAATTTATTATTCTTACCCCCCCCTAGGGTTTTTTTTACTATTAAATCATGATTAATTTTAATTTTACTTGAAAGAATACCTATACCTATCAATATAGTTGTTATTTTAATTTAATTTTTACATTATTATAATATTATTTAGCGAACATTTATGACGTGTACCCACTGCCCACATGTAACAAAAAATTTATTATTTTTCCATTGACATGGATTTCCCATTTTCATCACACCAAAACCGAGAATTAAAAATAAAATTTTACCACCCAATTGTTGTACATATTATATAATAATATAATATAGTAAATATATAGTATAATTGTACATTGTACACTATATCATGTAATATGTCATTTGTATAATATTTTTGTATTTTGTAAATAAATAAATAAATAATAATAATAATATCGTGTTCATAGTCGTACGAAAAAATTCGTGCAGGACTACTGTATTAATATTATATCTAGGACAATAGGTGTTGAACATATTTATTATAATACATATAACAGTAAGTGTGTGTGTGTATGTATGTACATGCGTGTGCTATGCATGACAATAAAGGAACTGAGCCCTCATTGTGTTATTATAAAGACATTAAAACGTTAGAAAATATTAGTCCAAACACGATATACAATCTATTAAAATTTACTTTGAAAGTAGATAATATCATACATGTTTTATACTAATAAATAATAATAATAATATGTAAAAGTTTTTTTTGTTTTGTATTATAATTGTTTACGCGATGTGCCATGCGCCTATCCATTTCACCGTATCTTGTTCATTTAGTCTCTATATAGTATGCACAATGTACATATCACTATATACATCTTTCTCTGTTTCTCTGTTTGACACATCCTTCTTCCAAACCTTCATATTACATAGACTATAGAGCCTTAAACATCCTAATTAGCTCATCCGGCGTTATCCGTCGCCTTCACTATTATTATTACAGTTATTATATTGGCCGTCGTCGACGCTCCGAAGACAATTTCGCTTTGCCCAGTCACAGGAAACAGCTAGATCGGCTATAATGGGTCCAATTAATCCGGTATATACGCTTTAATAGACGGTAATATATAATAACCAAGTTGACTTATTGTTTTACAGTCAGGGCGAGCTGCTCGGGGAGACGACACAATATTATATTATACATAGTTTAAAACGTAAAACGCCCAAAGTATCGTATTTTTGTGTTCATGATAGAATACATACATAATATTATACTTAAACATTAGTAATTAGTAATTACTGTACAGCTGTGTTATATTTGGTGCATCCCGGCATCTGAATAAAATAATAACAGTACGGTCAGATTGTATGCTCACAATATTAAATGTTTTAAGTATACGTAATACAAAAACGATGTCCATTAAGATTGAAAAAAATCTATCTTCATGCAATTATAAAATATAAAACGCGAAAAATACAATATGTTTCCGGCACATTAAATTCAAAACAAATTGTTTCTAACCCATTTGTTTTCACACATGAGTTCAATCTGATAATGTTTGTAAACTACTTACTTGCTAAATTTTAACGAACAAAAATTATTTAATGATTAGGTACTTATAATGATCCCATGATCCCTGTCCTTTTGCAGACCACCCCACTGTGGATCTGGAAACGTCAGTTGTATAGGTACGTGTATCCAGGATCGGATTAAGGATAAATGCGCATAAATATAGGCGATGGTTTTATCTGAGCCCCAGTATCCTAATTTTTCAAGCAGCCAAAAGAAAAAATAGAATTACCGTAAAAACATCAACATTGTCACCATAAAATTATGTCACAATGTCTGTATACTAAAATAATAATAAATAATAATGTTGATAATATAATATTGATAATAATAGTAATATTATGCGTGCATAAGATACCATTTATAGTCACATTCAGTATAGTCATATCAACTTATTAATTATTATTATACCTATACTTATAGATTAATCATTATAATGTTATATATTTATAGTAATAGTTTATTGTAGGTATACCTAATACTAAATAAATAGTTATATTAAAATACTTATCATACTAAAGTATAACATTAAAATAAAAAAAAGCTATGATTCCTTGAACGAAATAAATAGGTAACATTAAAAAATATTCGGTGCCTTTGAATAATTTGGCGCTGTAGAGTGTTGAAAATATAGTGCCTAATGGTTAATCCGGCTCTGCGTATATTATTATACACAGTGATACCACTTGTATCTATTTTTTTGTATCTATATATGATATTATATATCCAAATAAAAATGTATTTGTTTATATTGTAAATTGGAGTTTTCAATGTTATTACACCGTTCTAGTGCCGGTACACACGAACGACTATTGCGTCGTCTAGAGACCTTCTGTATTCCTCTGTTTCCAGTTTTAAGTAGACTTGGCTTGGGGTTTCAGGGATTTGTTTTTTCGTAATGGAATAAATAAATCGATCAAACCAAAACGAACTCAAACCTGAGTCCTGAAATACAAAAAAATAATACACGTGTCTTCTATATTATTACATTATCGGAGTGTCACAACTCACAAACGCTTTAAAATACGCTTCTACCTACCTACTGATGCAATTATAGTATTACATTATTGGCTGCAATCAATGGAATGCACGCTACAATTAATTTGATGAACAATTCAAATGGATTACATATCCCGTTCATATACACACCATAATACCATATTATTTTAATAGTTTGCTTACACTTGTACAACTAGGTGTGATTAAATAATTGTGAGCCTGGAACACTGACGGTTTACTCATCTAGGTATAGGTACTCTACTTAGTCTATGGGCACAAGACATGAGGTGGAAATGTGGAATACACGTCAAGTACGCTGGCGTGTTACGGCACAGCAATAACTCAATCAGCTTGGACGATACGTCTCTTGCGGTGGATCGCGTGGGTAATACATTTATTATAACGCTGCGTCTTAACTGCAATCTTTTTTTTTAAACATCCATAATCTATATAGACCACACAATATCATAAACTTTATTACTATTAAAGTTTATAGAAATTGAGTTGATTATCGATGTATTATTATGAATAGTTTGACAACTTGAGATTTTCAAAATGACAGAATGCACGTGTACGTCGCGCAGAATGAGTGCCACGAAAACTTATAATTGCGTATAAGTACCTACTATATAATTTAATATATTTGTACTACCCGACATATTATATTAACCAAGAATGGGGACTCAAAGTTACAGTATATTAATAGTGATTTACTACAACGCAGTGGACGGTAAACTATTAATATTATATCAGCACATTTTCGAAACACACATCAATAAAAATCAAACATTGAATGTATTTATATATATATATACCTACTGGAATATTGAGGTTTTTATATTTAAAAAAATAAGTATAGGTACTTATTATATAAATGACTAGCTTTTTTGTGATAAATCCTACATAGTATATATACGCTATATAAGTGTATCTCAGTTTGGAAGTATCTCGGTCTCAGTTCACGGACAAATCGGCAGGTGAAAAATTATAAATAATTCAACATGAATGAACCACCGTATAGGTGACGGATTTGATTTAGCACTTGGTATATTTTTAACGTGGGTTAAACTTTAAGCTGCTTGCTCTCCAAACTTTTCTGACATTTCTAAAAACAATCTCTTGAGATTATTGTAAAATCCAATTGAGTAGCGTTTATGAGTATATAAAGTTTGGTTTTAATATATACCTAATACCTATAGTTTCTTTATTTGATGCATGATGATTGTATACCTGATCTGTCCGAGTAACCAAAGACAGCCATTTCTAAACAAAAAAAAGTTTCAATTTTATGTGTGAATCTCAAGATCACTGTTTCACCACCTCTTCAAAATAAGAATATCAGAAAATCCTTTCATATTGCACATCGAGATCATTAGAGGAACAACTATTAAATTCGTACGTTTTGTAGTTTTTGTGATGTGGCGATGAATGTAGTAAGTGAGTAGTATATTTTGGCTTATATAGATAATCTAGCATATTTATAATTATATATAGGAAAATCTTGGAGGTAATTTTTTTCGACATTTTTCCACGGAGTTTCTTCTTTTGAAAATTTAAGAACAATATTATAAGGTAATATTATAGAGATATAGATATTATTTACGATATAATATTATGTACACGTAGATATACCTAATATGTTGCCTCGAGTAGAAAAGAAAATACTGCATAGGATTTAGGTAATAATGTGATACGTAATAAATGCTTTCGGTAATCAAGCCTGGTATTCAGACTGCGAGAAATTATTGTTCCCGACAGTACACCTATATATGTATACCTCGCACGCGTATAACCACTGTGGTATAGGTGCCCTATATACGAGCAACAACTGTTTATTATAAATTATAATATCATAAATCCGACATCCCGCGCCGTTTGATCTCCTGAGTGCTTGTCGCGTACACGATATATACTACGGCCGCGGTCTTCGACAATATTATAATGATTCAGCAGGCGCGCTATAGCATTACCAGATAATAATATTATATTATACCTATTATGTATAGGAGCTACGTCAAATATATATTATATTATACATTTTAACATACGTATAATATATTATCATAATATGCATGTATTGTAACACTGGCCTAAACATACAGAGCGCGCGTGGAGATGAAAAAGAACCGAAAAGATAACATAATAATATCTATATACAGTAATTAAATCGAAATACCACTTGCGCGCTCGATGTTTGTGTAACACCTTTTTTTTTTCAAAATCTTTTATACGTACATCATTATTCGACCGTGTTATTGATAGGAGCGGCCCCGAGCTCGCTTGTGGGTCAATAGGGATCAATTGTTTCCTCTGCGTATTTAATACATATAAGGTACACACGTATGTAATATATTTGAATGCCACACCAACCCTCCTGCCCACCTCCCCATAGGTTCAAATCGCGCTATATATTTAAGCGGCGTCTATTTGACCATGATCGACGAGACGACGGACAATATAATAAAATAAACAATGATAAGTGTCCAAGTGAATTTTTTTTACAATTTCTTTTCGATCTTTGTTTAACCAATATAACAATGCGTCGTGTTTTGTTCCGTGTTCGTTAATCATTTGATAAAATACCGTTTTAATATATTACCCATATAACATAATATATGGGTAATCACTAATAGGTATTGCGGATATATTATCATAACGCTGAATAGACCGACGACTTTGGCGTTCTAGCATAGGTATAATATTATTATATTATAGAGAAGAGTAGTATAATTTGGGGGATTCTGCAACCACATCCCACATCCCACATCCCACATCCCACATCCCGCATCCCACATCCCACATCCCACATCCCATTATCCCATTATCCTTGCATTATCCCCACAACCCACATCCCATTATCCCATTATCCTTGCATTATCCCCACAACCCTCAACCACAACCACAACCCACAACCACAACCCACAACCACAACCACAACCGCAACCTGCATCCCGCTGTTCGCGTACGTGCGTAACTTATATTGTTATCACTGTTATCATATTATTGTTATCACTGTTATCATATTTTATCA
>WHPZ01590767.1:0-10182 GCA_016617965.1 Macrosiphum rosae
AACTAACAGCAATTATACTTTTATATTCAACTATTCGTTCAATATTCATTAAAATATATTTTTATATGTGAAATTGTTTAGAAAAGAAATCATCTTCTGAGATACTTACTAAAAAATAGGTTGATGTAGCATGATAATACAGAGTTTCCCCTATCTATCAATATGTAGATATATTATATGTAAATGGATAAGAAAAAAACGTTTTTTAAATAATTATACAATTTTCATAGTAATGATTATTGACTGTTAAACGAATCACCCTGTGTATACACTATACGTACATTATATTATTATTATTCCTTTTTAATTTACAATAAATCGACCGCAAGTGGGTTCTATACTACCTAATCTATATATACCTATATACCTACATATTATATTATTTTTTTTTTTATACTACACTGCCGTGCTTATAGTGTTCGTCACCCTCGTTTATCCACCGTAAAAGTTATGTCTTTTTTATGCGAAGGCCGAAGGGTGTCTATAAACATTTTAACTACTACTTAAAAAGTCGAAATTATAGATATAGGTACTGTGGGAGAGGACTAATGTCGATCATCGTCGTATTAAAAGCACTAAAACATTATTGAAATATTATAAAAATTCGATTTGTTGACGTTCGACAGTGATGAGCATCGAATATTATGATTTATGACGATATCGATCATCGTAAAAACCATGTTAGTTTCATATATATAAATATGAAAATATGAAATTAATTAATGCAATATTATCGTATGTATCAGCAATGATGTTGTATATTTTAAATGCTCAGTATTGTTGTGTGATACTTAGTAATAATTTGTATCGTTCAATACTAAGTATTTTTTTTTTAAATGAAAAAAATTAAAATGTAAAAATTATTCACCGTGCAGTGATGACATTTTTTGTATGTGATAGTTCGCCTACACATATTAAAAAAGCTGAGTTGGACACCGCTCATGGGAATTATAAACCATAATTTTCTTCCGTGAAAAAATTGGCACCTAAATTTAAGCGTGGTTGTACCAGCTATTGTTTTATGACGAACATTTAGAACGGTCAGTATCGATATGAATGTCCACTAATTATTGTAATGCAATTCACTTAAATTGTACTGGATGACCAACCAATCAAAGTAAGAGATATAAAGGGTCTATAGGTGAATCGTAAAAATGTGTTTGCCGTGTATACCTAATACCTAATAATAGTATATTTTGACAGAAAATTGTATGCAGCATATAAGCTAGCTGTGTGATGACTGCCACGCTAGCTCAATTTGGACCATATTGTAATCGGATGGATATATTTCTGTCCGGTTTAACAGAGACAAATCTGATGTTTGGCTTCGATTTATTACTTCTGATAAAACTTGGAGATTTCTAATTACTATTGTACTCCTGCAGAGTCCTAAGATAATAACGAATAATCGAAACAGTGGACGATGCATTTGCCTCCAAAGAAGGTGCAGTTGGTGATTTTTTTTTTTGGGACAGCGTATAGTGGAATAGACCACCCAAAATATGGTCCAAAATAATTGTTTTCTGTTCTATAAACTCAAAATTTGGTTTTGTGAACTGAGATTTTCGCATCCGTAAACGGATATTCTGCAGAGCAAAAAGTAAATAATTATTTGGAATGGTTTAAGGGGTTATCGTTGGCACAAATAATCGACTTGAAAGGAAATATGATGAAGAGTAAATAACGACATTTTATTGAAAAAATACTCTTTTTATTTTGTAAGGTATAAAACGTATCAGCCACCTCTCGTATAAACAATCGTACTCGTTAAATCGTTTTCAAATGTAATTATTGTGAGTATCGGCTGCCGAGAAAAACACAAATACATGCAAAAGCCCATTAACGCTTAACGTGTATACGACAATAATTATTTGCTCAAACAGAATTTACTTAACCACACCGCATACCAAGCAATAGCTCTCGTGAAAGGTACCCGGGAGACGCCAGTAAGTATTATATTAAAATATCTTTAGGAGACTAGGAGTGTATATTTGAGTTATAAATATATGCATTTATTTTACTTATTATTATTATATAATATTTATCTCACGGGGAACCAAAACGGCAAAACGTTCGAATTCTTGAAAAATAAAATAATACCTACCTTAAAAGTGGATTTCTCATAAATGTACATAAGTACTATTAGTGAAACATAATAATATAATAATATGTAATATGTGTACCTACCTTCTTTTCACCAGAAGAAACCATCATGTCCAATATTCGGAATATAAGTGTCGTGGTATGAAATAAGGTATGTGTAACGAAACTCTTATAATAATGTAATATCCTGTTTAGGTCGTTATCGATCGGTGAATGACACCCGAGAACAGACGTGTTGATAGGTAAATCTTATTGAAACTATATTATATTCTTACAATCTTACTTTAAGGAGCAAAATATTTGCAAATCTCACTATCCCGATTCGGCGGAGTCTTAGGTCGATAAAACATCAAATTAAAATAGTTACCAATATAATTAAAGAGCTGAGAACTAAGAAATACGAATATATTATTATAGTAGACTTATCATCATATATGACATACAGAACAAAAATACTATAATGACGTATATGTAGGTACCCTACTTAAACTAAAATAATTATATATACAAACTACATAATAATGAGTATCTATAGTTATATACATTTTCAGTAAAGGAACAAATCTAGATACCAAGTATATACACCTGGTGCACGTCAACCTATGAACTATCATTATAAATTATACAAATTAAAATTATTAAAAGTAACCCGTATTAAATAAAATTGTTAAATTTTCATTAAATAAAATTAAACATTCAACCTGTAATCTCCTCTTCTCATAATTTTGTATTCCTATCATTTAAATATATAGATATTATCATGTTATAGGCAAATATAAGTTACTTTTAAGAAGAAAGATTTTTATTTAAAAAATTACACGCTCTCTAAAATATTAAACAGTCTTTAATGTTTTAGCGAGAATGCATCTGAAGTCATCTGAAGTTAAATATTGTAAGTCACTTTTTTGTAATTGTTATAGCTAAGAATGGAATTGTGAGGGTAATCGGCCACACGGGTCTATTTAGGATAAAATGGTGGTGGTCTCCGCAACTAGATTAGATTTTATTTGTATGCAATACCATATTAAATATAAATTGGGCGCCAGAGTTAAAGACTATACTAGTGTTGCTAAATATGGTAATGTATACAATAGTCCCTACTGTAACTGAATATTTTAGAACTTAAAATTTATATTTTATACTTTAAAATTATATCTGAGGTGTGACATACATTGTGTGGCGTTCAATACTGCAAGTCAATAAGTATTTTAAATTTTCTGAGCGAAATATGACATATTCATATGGCGCATAGTGATCCCAAAGCACAAAATATAATGTTTCACTCCTTTGCGAAGGAAGAATCAACAAAAAAAATTAATATTTGAAAAAACCTAAATGAGATAGTTAAATTTACCAATAAATGCAAACAAAAAAAGGTGGGCAAGTGATGGGCGTCGCTTTGAATAGGTTACATTAGGTAAGTGGGACACTGTTAAGTTCCATACTTATGGATACGATGGATGGTGTTAAATTTGAATTCAATGATAAAATATACCATTGTATAAGAAAAACGATTCTGAGAGAAGACGGTCAGTCAAACTATGATATTACTAAATGTATTTGATGATATTATTGTGAATAAAGTAATATTTATGTATAACCTATTTACGTGAAATTTTGTTTTAAATTTTCAATCCTTAGCCAAAAGAATCATGCCTAATATACATTTTTTAATATTTTTCAACTGATGAAGTGACAATATGTCAGGAGCTTTATATCAAATTTTCACGTTTTTTTACCAAACAAATACAATTTTATTACAAATTATAGAAAAAAAAACTAAAAAAATTTAAAACTGAAAATGTCCGTAAACAGCTCAAAAAGAGTCAAAATGTTATGGTGTATAGAAAATGAAACTATAAACATTCAGTAAAATGTTCATGTAGGTATCTACAGTTATTCGTCTTTGAATTACAACATTTTAACCTCCCCAATGCACCAACTTTCCAATCGGACAAGATACTGCAGTTGAAGAAAATCGCAGTAGTTTTACTGCCCCAATCGGTCATGAAAGACAAAAAAAAAATACACACACATCATTGTAAAATCAATACATGCATGACGATTTGTCATATAATATATAATTTGTAGGTACAATGATTAAACTAATAAAAAAAAAAAAATGTGAAAATGCATTAAGTACCTACTTATATGCTAAATATAGATAAAAATGTAATTAAAAATCTGCTGACTGTCAAATTTTGACTTTCGGCTGGAAGGGGGTTAGTCACGATCCCTCTACCACCTTAGGCAAAGAGACAGCCGCAAATTATATTACAATGCACGCGTGCGTGGTCACTGTCAATTATTGCCGATGGCAGAGTTTCTCCCGTCGGATGAGTGGGACTTTTTTTAAAAAAGAATTCCCATATTTTGTTTTGTCAGTACCTATTCAATTCGCCTACGATTTGAGTTTAGAACATACGACACGACAACTTAAAGCGTATTTATACGCTTTTAAAATTGATAATAAATTAGGTATACCTATATTATGTGGGTGGTTATGTGGTGTTAACACTTGCATTTAATTAAATTAAAAAATTTACTTGCGCAAAATATTACGTAACCATCTAATTGTAATATGAATACATAATCGTGAGACATTTTAGAATATAATAATAATTTTTAAAGCAGGTACGATATTAAATTTATTATTGTCAAGTTTTTTAATCCATTCAACTTAGTAGGTATAATAGGTACATTGTAGTGTATAATTTAAATGTTAATTGAAAGTACCCTCTCTGGAACACTTCATAAACAAAAAGGGCTGTAAAAAATATTATTAATAAATCAAATAAAATCTTTTTTTTTTTACTAAGGATGAATATAAAAATATATAAGTAGATAATAATATATTGTATGATCGTTTTGTGTCTTGTGATATCTTTTGTAATGTTAAAAATGTTTAATTTTGGGTAATATGATGATAACGATGATGACGTCTTCGTTACCGTTGTTTTGTTATTGTTGTTGTTTTGAATGAGAGGTATGATAAAACAATGTAATGAATGCTGAAACCACAAAGTATATTGCATAAAATGTACATATTATTATAAAGCAACGGTCAGTGGTGCGGGAACTGCAATTTTTGATCTTCTGCGACGGAGTGAAAAAATATCACAGCCATTAAAATTATTATTGTGCTGTATGATGAGAGAGGACCTGTAGTATAATAAAATCTTTAGAATAATGTACGAAAGATTAATGAGTACAAAAAATTGTGCATGTTTAAACACCTTATAAAATCACTCAGGCGGTGTTAGAAAATCAATTTGCACACCAACGTAGTTTTTTTTTTTTAAACCGTCCCATCTCACCGTGAGCATTGACCCACGGTGTGGTATTATTTTCATTTTTCAATTTAATTTTTGCTTACCGAATTACTTTTGTTTGCACGCCAGTCCAGTCACTTTCCGCGATCTCCGTCCGTTACAGAGCAAATCAGGGTCGTAATCTATCATTAATGGACACTCGGTTGTAAATAATTAATAACCGAGTGTCCATTAACGATTATTATCAAGCGATAAAAGCATAATATTCCCTAAACGATTCATTAATCGAATACGTCTAAACAAGACAATAATAATTGTATTTGTTGTTAATCCATGGTCAAAATTCGACTGGATGCGAAGTATAAAATATTAATTCTAAAATCAAACAGACCAAGTTCCGACAATATATGTGACTCTGTAGCTCTGGATCCTATATAGACTCTTGCCCTCGGCAACACAAACAGTTTAGAACTCCCTAAAGTATAATAACATACAAATTATTCTAAGAAAGTATTGCCAAGTTAGTTTTTTATAGTGAAATGTCTGGTTAAAAATAATTTTTAGGAAATATAATTTTATAATATTATGTGTATTTGTTATGTCTGTATATGACATATTAATTTAATAATAATAATATGATTTGTCACTTTGAAATTCTATTAAAAATTATAATGAACTATGTTTAAAGTAAGCCGTCGACAAGAGTCTAGAATTAGATCCAAATATATTATTAAGAACTTGTCATTTGAATAAGTTTTTAATTTACAAATGTTGAGGTATTTTATAATTTATTATTAATTATTATAGATTTTAAGCGTAGAAATAAATAAATTGGCTGCTATTTTTTTTTTTTTTTTAATTTGTTTTATTATATGTTATAACTTATAATTGTTATAATTTTTTTTTTTTATTAGGGTTAAGGATTCCACTATTAAGGTCATTATAATGGCTATATCCTGTGGTACTGTGGGGGAGGGTACTGTCGTTTTTTTTTACACTAGTGTGTTTGTTTTTGACCGAATTTTCGATTTGGGCACCCAAAGGTATCTGCCATGCCTGGTCGGGGGATGGCGGCCTCTCTCTCCAGACAGGTGTCTGCCAGGAGAGAAGTGCCGCCCGTGACCGAGATTTGAAGTGGCAACGGTGCGCATTGCAACCGACGCCTTAGTCCGCTAGGCCACTTCGTCAACTTATGTTATTATTATTTTCTAGTATAAAGAGATAAAACGGTTTCTAAAGTTGCAGGTACCAATACATATAGCAAATATAAGCAATATAGCTAATATTTTAACTTTATTATTTATTATTTTAAAATATATTTAAACATTTTAAGTTAGGTTAATCATAATATAAGCATAATAGTTAGTAGGTACTTGGTATTAGCAGCGACGTAGCTTTTACGATTAAAAGAAGCGAATTGTATGTCGAACACCGAAACTCTGTTTTTTTTTGGTTCAATAACCTTATTATGTCGTTTTAATTTTCAATATCAATTATAGTTTCAATGTTTTAAAAAAGCTACCTTTTATATAATTATATATTGTTATGGAATTCCACCCAAAGTAAAAATTATAACTTAAACCATTTTAAGTAATACATTTTCCGTTTAATAACAAGTTTTGGGTAGTCATAGATCATAAAATTGCGAAATGCCTATAGAAAGAAAATAAAAAAATATTGTTCATAATATTTTAAAACGACTTACCCATAACTATAAAACAATAAATTATGGAATGCCGAATATGAAGTTTTTCAATATATTGAATATTGATGATTGAGTTATGATTTTGATAAATGTTTAAAAGTGTATTTTAATTGTAGTTGTTGGATGCAGGGAAATATTTTACATTCTTTTTTGGAATACTAATTAACCGATAATTAATAAATAGATACAAAAATCCAATTACTTTGTTGCAAAATAATTACGATACACATATATTAGTATTGTACACCTTTGAATCCTGCAAATTACATTGCTGATTGAATGAATTTCCTTATATAAAAAGAAAACTGACATAGGTAGTAAAACGTAATTCAAATATAAATAGTGGATCTAACAGTTTATTCCACAGAAAATAAATAAAAATTCATCGGAAGTAATGACGGTTTTTCTTTAGTACTTACCTACTACTTTTATCAAAATTAAATTAAATTAAATTCTTTTATTACATTTTATTAGTTTTTATACTATAATGTCTAATACATAACTTGATAATAATTTTTATTGTTAATAAAATGACATAAATATCTACATCATATTTATGTAGATAGAAATATGCATACTATAAAGTATAGATATTTGAATAAGATTGGTAACTAAAATATATTACATAATATTGTTAATTATTAAGCACTGCAGAGCATGAATAAAAAATAATTTGAATTTAATATTTACCTTTACAACTTTACATTTAAATATATGTACAAAATTGTAACGTCGTAAAATTTAATGAAGTCTTATGACTCAAATATTATATAAGAAGATAATTATTAAAAAAAATTTTAATTTAATGACGTGTAATAATAAAAATTAAAAAGGTGGAAAGTAGCGGTAACCGCTTTGCTAAACAGGAGGTCCGGCAGTGTCGAGTGTCCCTCGTCAATGAGTAGTTGGTCACTGTAATATTATGATATGTGTTTAATTTTAATTCAATCACTGCATACGAAAAATCATTCTGATCGAAGACGGTTTGTCAGCACATTATAATACAAAGTATATTTTACGAAATATTCATATTGCTATTAAAATAATTAATTACGCAGAATAATTTAGGTTAACAGTTTCAAGTACCCATTAATAATGTTTTTGAATTACAACAAAATAACGAACATTTGTTACCCTTCGATTAAATATCTAACTTCGTCCAAATTTGAACTCGGATCTTTACAAAAAAAAAAAAAAAAAATTGTATACACTAAATTTCGTAAATTTTTAGTTACAAAATTATTTCCAAATTCGAGTGATTTTGATGAATTTTGTCATAATTCTAACTTTAAACGTATATAAAAAATATTGCATCCATGTATTTTCGATATTTTTGAATGTTTAAGCTTATAACGAAATATTTTCTAACGACATTTGCATAAAAAAAATTCAAAATTCAAATGTCTATAGGTAAATAGCTAAAAAAAAAAGAATGAACACTTTTTGAAATTTTATGGTGTACACAATATAAACATTCAGTAAAAATGTCATGTATCCGGGGGCGTATTTACCCATAGGCCATCAAGGCACGTGCCTAGGGCGCAATATTTTTTAAGGAGCAATTTTTCGGTTAATTTTTACTTTTTAGTTTCTCATAGTTTCATGATTATATTTACCTAAATTTATATTTTATATTAATTTTTTTTTGTTTATAACTTGTATGAAACTGGAGAAGGGCTCACGTAGTCACGTCGCAGTAACGTTTTAATTTATAAGCTACAAAAACCTTGCCGTTTGAGTTCGATCCTGCGACCGGCGAGCGCCGCGCTGCCGCCTGCCATCGCGGCACCGCTAGAGGTTCGAGTGTTGGACATCGACGACACTCGACGAGGCAGTTGCCTATGTTAATGCATAGGAGGTGATATACGGGTGTGCGGCGTAAACACATGGAATATTGTAAATGGCGCATGCACAAAACGCCAGCCAAGGCAGTCAAATATACCGCCTCAGGCCGCCGGGTAGATGTATAATATAGCCGCTCTACTAGCTAAGTAGGGGACAGCTCGCACAGTGCTCAGCAAGTAAATTATTTGATATTAACTGGAATGACCCGTCTTACCCCGCATCCGGCGCCAAACTAGTCTATTCTTAGAATACTGGAATTAATTCTGGAAATCAGACGTCTTGATAAAGTAATTAATAATAATAGACATTGTGACGACTCGCGACGCGCGACGCTGGCACTGTCGCCCGTCTCCTGCATAGTGCATACAGCTCAGAAATCTGCTAATCGATTACGATTATAGAGACTAGAGTGCTCACCACTTTAATCAGTACCTACCTATATAGTTTTGTTTTATTTCGCGGAACATGGTCCCCCCCTCCCGTGGGAGCACGCCAATGTACGGAGCGCTAGTGTTGTAATGCCTAGGGGCGGAAAAATGGTAAGTCCGCCCCTGCATGTATCTATAAAATATTAAAATGTCATATTCATGTGTTTCAGAGTTACTCCGAAAACCAAAAACAATTTTGCGTAAAAATTCCAGTTTTTAATTAATTTTTTTTCCCGGTGTATTGGAAAACGACTGGGAATTTCAAATTTTGATCTCATCATTGCACCAACTAGATTCACTTTCTCACCGGAAAAGATACTGAAGTTGAAAATCCAAGCATTATTTCGACTGTGTTAATCGTGTACACAGACACAAATAAAAATCAGAATCTAAAAAAAATACAGTAACTGTTATTTTGTAAAACAATTCTAAATAAATGATCATCTTGTGCGTCCTTATTCGAAAAAAAAATAAAGACCATTCAAAATATCTGTATATAGTTATTACGAAGTTGTGGTACTCCTCGCAGCGTTTCGCCAAGTCAGGCGCTGTGTGTATGTTATACCACTTATACACATTACACGTACCTATATATATAGGTACTTTTTATTGGTGAAACTCCATTGTTCTGGTATTACTTAAACCGCAGACCAGCATACGATAAATTGATAACCATGCAGTGTTAACTGCTAAGTGCTTCGGAACATCTATCCGATCAATCGACGATGGCGGCAAAGCTCATACATCGTCTATAAAAATAATGTATGACCATAAGACGCAGTATGTGCAGCGTGTGCGCGCACGCTCTTGTTTTTACAGGTGGTTAATT
>WHPZ01590767.1:10232-24682 GCA_016617965.1 Macrosiphum rosae
AACTAACAGCAATTATACTTTTATATTCAACTATTCGTTCAATATTCATTAAAATATATTTTTATATGTGAAATTGTTTAGAAAAGAAATCATCTTCTGAGATACTTACTAAAAAATAGGTTGATGTAGCATGATAATACAGAGTTTCCCCTATCTATCAATATGTAGATATATTATATGTAAATGGATAAGAAAAAAACGTTTTTTAAATAATTATACAATTTTCATAGTAATGATTATTGACTGTTAAACGAATCACCCTGTGTATACACTATACGTACATTATATTATTATTATTCCTTTTTAATTTACAATAAATCGACCGCAAGTGGGTTCTATACTACCTAATCTATATATACCTATATACCTACATATTATATTATTTTTTTTTTTATACTACACTGCCGTGCTTATAGTGTTCGTCACCCTCGTTTATCCACCGTAAAAGTTATGTCTTTTTTATGCGAAGGCCGAAGGGTGTCTATAAACATTTTAACTACTACTTAAAAAGTCGAAATTATAGATATAGGTACTGTGGGAGAGGACTAATGTCGATCATCGTCGTATTAAAAGCACTAAAACATTATTGAAATATTATAAAAATTCGATTTGTTGACGTTCGACAGTGATGAGCATCGAATATTATGATTTATGACGATATCGATCATCGTAAAAACCATGTTAGTTTCATATATATAAATATGAAAATATGAAATTAATTAATGCAATATTATCGTATGTATCAGCAATGATGTTGTATATTTTAAATGCTCAGTATTGTTGTGTGATACTTAGTAATAATTTGTATCGTTCAATACTAAGTATTTTTTTTTTAAATGAAAAAAATTAAAATGTAAAAATTATTCACCGTGCAGTGATGACATTTTTTGTATGTGATAGTTCGCCTACACATATTAAAAAAGCTGAGTTGGACACCGCTCATGGGAATTATAAACCATAATTTTCTTCCGTGAAAAAATTGGCACCTAAATTTAAGCGTGGTTGTACCAGCTATTGTTTTATGACGAACATTTAGAACGGTCAGTATCGATATGAATGTCCACTAATTATTGTAATGCAATTCACTTAAATTGTACTGGATGACCAACCAATCAAAGTAAGAGATATAAAGGGTCTATAGGTGAATCGTAAAAATGTGTTTGCCGTGTATACCTAATACCTAATAATAGTATATTTTGACAGAAAATTGTATGCAGCATATAAGCTAGCTGTGTGATGACTGCCACGCTAGCTCAATTTGGACCATATTGTAATCGGATGGATATATTTCTGTCCGGTTTAACAGAGACAAATCTGATGTTTGGCTTCGATTTATTACTTCTGATAAAACTTGGAGATTTCTAATTACTATTGTACTCCTGCAGAGTCCTAAGATAATAACGAATAATCGAAACAGTGGACGATGCATTTGCCTCCAAAGAAGGTGCAGTTGGTGATTTTTTTTTTTGGGACAGCGTATAGTGGAATAGACCACCCAAAATATGGTCCAAAATAATTGTTTTCTGTTCTATAAACTCAAAATTTGGTTTTGTGAACTGAGATTTTCGCATCCGTAAACGGATATTCTGCAGAGCAAAAAGTAAATAATTATTTGGAATGGTTTAAGGGGTTATCGTTGGCACAAATAATCGACTTGAAAGGAAATATGATGAAGAGTAAATAACGACATTTTATTGAAAAAATACTCTTTTTATTTTGTAAGGTATAAAACGTATCAGCCACCTCTCGTATAAACAATCGTACTCGTTAAATCGTTTTCAAATGTAATTATTGTGAGTATCGGCTGCCGAGAAAAACACAAATACATGCAAAAGCCCATTAACGCTTAACGTGTATACGACAATAATTATTTGCTCAAACAGAATTTACTTAACCACACCGCATACCAAGCAATAGCTCTCGTGAAAGGTACCCGGGAGACGCCAGTAAGTATTATATTAAAATATCTTTAGGAGACTAGGAGTGTATATTTGAGTTATAAATATATGCATTTATTTTACTTATTATTATTATATAATATTTATCTCACGGGGAACCAAAACGGCAAAACGTTCGAATTCTTGAAAAATAAAATAATACCTACCTTAAAAGTGGATTTCTCATAAATGTACATAAGTACTATTAGTGAAACATAATAATATAATAATATGTAATATGTGTACCTACCTTCTTTTCACCAGAAGAAACCATCATGTCCAATATTCGGAATATAAGTGTCGTGGTATGAAATAAGGTATGTGTAACGAAACTCTTATAATAATGTAATATCCTGTTTAGGTCGTTATCGATCGGTGAATGACACCCGAGAACAGACGTGTTGATAGGTAAATCTTATTGAAACTATATTATATTCTTACAATCTTACTTTAAGGAGCAAAATATTTGCAAATCTCACTATCCCGATTCGGCGGAGTCTTAGGTCGATAAAACATCAAATTAAAATAGTTACCAATATAATTAAAGAGCTGAGAACTAAGAAATACGAATATATTATTATAGTAGACTTATCATCATATATGACATACAGAACAAAAATACTATAATGACGTATATGTAGGTACCCTACTTAAACTAAAATAATTATATATACAAACTACATAATAATGAGTATCTATAGTTATATACATTTTCAGTAAAGGAACAAATCTAGATACCAAGTATATACACCTGGTGCACGTCAACCTATGAACTATCATTATAAATTATACAAATTAAAATTATTAAAAGTAACCCGTATTAAATAAAATTGTTAAATTTTCATTAAATAAAATTAAACATTCAACCTGTAATCTCCTCTTCTCATAATTTTGTATTCCTATCATTTAAATATATAGATATTATCATGTTATAGGCAAATATAAGTTACTTTTAAGAAGAAAGATTTTTATTTAAAAAATTACACGCTCTCTAAAATATTAAACAGTCTTTAATGTTTTAGCGAGAATGCATCTGAAGTCATCTGAAGTTAAATATTGTAAGTCACTTTTTTGTAATTGTTATAGCTAAGAATGGAATTGTGAGGGTAATCGGCCACACGGGTCTATTTAGGATAAAATGGTGGTGGTCTCCGCAACTAGATTAGATTTTATTTGTATGCAATACCATATTAAATATAAATTGGGCGCCAGAGTTAAAGACTATACTAGTGTTGCTAAATATGGTAATGTATACAATAGTCCCTACTGTAACTGAATATTTTAGAACTTAAAATTTATATTTTATACTTTAAAATTATATCTGAGGTGTGACATACATTGTGTGGCGTTCAATACTGCAAGTCAATAAGTATTTTAAATTTTCTGAGCGAAATATGACATATTCATATGGCGCATAGTGATCCCAAAGCACAAAATATAATGTTTCACTCCTTTGCGAAGGAAGAATCAACAAAAAAAATTAATATTTGAAAAAACCTAAATGAGATAGTTAAATTTACCAATAAATGCAAACAAAAAAAGGTGGGCAAGTGATGGGCGTCGCTTTGAATAGGTTACATTAGGTAAGTGGGACACTGTTAAGTTCCATACTTATGGATACGATGGATGGTGTTAAATTTGAATTCAATGATAAAATATACCATTGTATAAGAAAAACGATTCTGAGAGAAGACGGTCAGTCAAACTATGATATTACTAAATGTATTTGATGATATTATTGTGAATAAAGTAATATTTATGTATAACCTATTTACGTGAAATTTTGTTTTAAATTTTCAATCCTTAGCCAAAAGAATCATGCCTAATATACATTTTTTAATATTTTTCAACTGATGAAGTGACAATATGTCAGGAGCTTTATATCAAATTTTCACGTTTTTTTACCAAACAAATACAATTTTATTACAAATTATAGAAAAAAAAACTAAAAAAATTTAAAACTGAAAATGTCCGTAAACAGCTCAAAAAGAGTCAAAATGTTATGGTGTATAGAAAATGAAACTATAAACATTCAGTAAAATGTTCATGTAGGTATCTACAGTTATTCGTCTTTGAATTACAACATTTTAACCTCCCCAATGCACCAACTTTCCAATCGGACAAGATACTGCAGTTGAAGAAAATCGCAGTAGTTTTACTGCCCCAATCGGTCATGAAAGACAAAAAAAAAATACACACACATCATTGTAAAATCAATACATGCATGACGATTTGTCATATAATATATAATTTGTAGGTACAATGATTAAACTAATAAAAAAAAAAAAATGTGAAAATGCATTAAGTACCTACTTATATGCTAAATATAGATAAAAATGTAATTAAAAATCTGCTGACTGTCAAATTTTGACTTTCGGCTGGAAGGGGGTTAGTCACGATCCCTCTACCACCTTAGGCAAAGAGACAGCCGCAAATTATATTACAATGCACGCGTGCGTGGTCACTGTCAATTATTGCCGATGGCAGAGTTTCTCCCGTCGGATGAGTGGGACTTTTTTTAAAAAAGAATTCCCATATTTTGTTTTGTCAGTACCTATTCAATTCGCCTACGATTTGAGTTTAGAACATACGACACGACAACTTAAAGCGTATTTATACGCTTTTAAAATTGATAATAAATTAGGTATACCTATATTATGTGGGTGGTTATGTGGTGTTAACACTTGCATTTAATTAAATTAAAAAATTTACTTGCGCAAAATATTACGTAACCATCTAATTGTAATATGAATACATAATCGTGAGACATTTTAGAATATAATAATAATTTTTAAAGCAGGTACGATATTAAATTTATTATTGTCAAGTTTTTTAATCCATTCAACTTAGTAGGTATAATAGGTACATTGTAGTGTATAATTTAAATGTTAATTGAAAGTACCCTCTCTGGAACACTTCATAAACAAAAAGGGCTGTAAAAAATATTATTAATAAATCAAATAAAATCTTTTTTTTTTTACTAAGGATGAATATAAAAATATATAAGTAGATAATAATATATTGTATGATCGTTTTGTGTCTTGTGATATCTTTTGTAATGTTAAAAATGTTTAATTTTGGGTAATATGATGATAACGATGATGACGTCTTCGTTACCGTTGTTTTGTTATTGTTGTTGTTTTGAATGAGAGGTATGATAAAACAATGTAATGAATGCTGAAACCACAAAGTATATTGCATAAAATGTACATATTATTATAAAGCAACGGTCAGTGGTGCGGGAACTGCAATTTTTGATCTTCTGCGACGGAGTGAAAAAATATCACAGCCATTAAAATTATTATTGTGCTGTATGATGAGAGAGGACCTGTAGTATAATAAAATCTTTAGAATAATGTACGAAAGATTAATGAGTACAAAAAATTGTGCATGTTTAAACACCTTATAAAATCACTCAGGCGGTGTTAGAAAATCAATTTGCACACCAACGTAGTTTTTTTTTTTTAAACCGTCCCATCTCACCGTGAGCATTGACCCACGGTGTGGTATTATTTTCATTTTTCAATTTAATTTTTGCTTACCGAATTACTTTTGTTTGCACGCCAGTCCAGTCACTTTCCGCGATCTCCGTCCGTTACAGAGCAAATCAGGGTCGTAATCTATCATTAATGGACACTCGGTTGTAAATAATTAATAACCGAGTGTCCATTAACGATTATTATCAAGCGATAAAAGCATAATATTCCCTAAACGATTCATTAATCGAATACGTCTAAACAAGACAATAATAATTGTATTTGTTGTTAATCCATGGTCAAAATTCGACTGGATGCGAAGTATAAAATATTAATTCTAAAATCAAACAGACCAAGTTCCGACAATATATGTGACTCTGTAGCTCTGGATCCTATATAGACTCTTGCCCTCGGCAACACAAACAGTTTAGAACTCCCTAAAGTATAATAACATACAAATTATTCTAAGAAAGTATTGCCAAGTTAGTTTTTTATAGTGAAATGTCTGGTTAAAAATAATTTTTAGGAAATATAATTTTATAATATTATGTGTATTTGTTATGTCTGTATATGACATATTAATTTAATAATAATAATATGATTTGTCACTTTGAAATTCTATTAAAAATTATAATGAACTATGTTTAAAGTAAGCCGTCGACAAGAGTCTAGAATTAGATCCAAATATATTATTAAGAACTTGTCATTTGAATAAGTTTTTAATTTACAAATGTTGAGGTATTTTATAATTTATTATTAATTATTATAGATTTTAAGCGTAGAAATAAATAAATTGGCTGCTATTTTTTTTTTTTTTTTAATTTGTTTTATTATATGTTATAACTTATAATTGTTATAATTTTTTTTTTTTATTAGGGTTAAGGATTCCACTATTAAGGTCATTATAATGGCTATATCCTGTGGTACTGTGGGGGAGGGTACTGTCGTTTTTTTTTACACTAGTGTGTTTGTTTTTGACCGAATTTTCGATTTGGGCACCCAAAGGTATCTGCCATGCCTGGTCGGGGGATGGCGGCCTCTCTCTCCAGACAGGTGTCTGCCAGGAGAGAAGTGCCGCCCGTGACCGAGATTTGAAGTGGCAACGGTGCGCATTGCAACCGACGCCTTAGTCCGCTAGGCCACTTCGTCAACTTATGTTATTATTATTTTCTAGTATAAAGAGATAAAACGGTTTCTAAAGTTGCAGGTACCAATACATATAGCAAATATAAGCAATATAGCTAATATTTTAACTTTATTATTTATTATTTTAAAATATATTTAAACATTTTAAGTTAGGTTAATCATAATATAAGCATAATAGTTAGTAGGTACTTGGTATTAGCAGCGACGTAGCTTTTACGATTAAAAGAAGCGAATTGTATGTCGAACACCGAAACTCTGTTTTTTTTTGGTTCAATAACCTTATTATGTCGTTTTAATTTTCAATATCAATTATAGTTTCAATGTTTTAAAAAAGCTACCTTTTATATAATTATATATTGTTATGGAATTCCACCCAAAGTAAAAATTATAACTTAAACCATTTTAAGTAATACATTTTCCGTTTAATAACAAGTTTTGGGTAGTCATAGATCATAAAATTGCGAAATGCCTATAGAAAGAAAATAAAAAAATATTGTTCATAATATTTTAAAACGACTTACCCATAACTATAAAACAATAAATTATGGAATGCCGAATATGAAGTTTTTCAATATATTGAATATTGATGATTGAGTTATGATTTTGATAAATGTTTAAAAGTGTATTTTAATTGTAGTTGTTGGATGCAGGGAAATATTTTACATTCTTTTTTGGAATACTAATTAACCGATAATTAATAAATAGATACAAAAATCCAATTACTTTGTTGCAAAATAATTACGATACACATATATTAGTATTGTACACCTTTGAATCCTGCAAATTACATTGCTGATTGAATGAATTTCCTTATATAAAAAGAAAACTGACATAGGTAGTAAAACGTAATTCAAATATAAATAGTGGATCTAACAGTTTATTCCACAGAAAATAAATAAAAATTCATCGGAAGTAATGACGGTTTTTCTTTAGTACTTACCTACTACTTTTATCAAAATTAAATTAAATTAAATTCTTTTATTACATTTTATTAGTTTTTATACTATAATGTCTAATACATAACTTGATAATAATTTTTATTGTTAATAAAATGACATAAATATCTACATCATATTTATGTAGATAGAAATATGCATACTATAAAGTATAGATATTTGAATAAGATTGGTAACTAAAATATATTACATAATATTGTTAATTATTAAGCACTGCAGAGCATGAATAAAAAATAATTTGAATTTAATATTTACCTTTACAACTTTACATTTAAATATATGTACAAAATTGTAACGTCGTAAAATTTAATGAAGTCTTATGACTCAAATATTATATAAGAAGATAATTATTAAAAAAAATTTTAATTTAATGACGTGTAATAATAAAAATTAAAAAGGTGGAAAGTAGCGGTAACCGCTTTGCTAAACAGGAGGTCCGGCAGTGTCGAGTGTCCCTCGTCAATGAGTAGTTGGTCACTGTAATATTATGATATGTGTTTAATTTTAATTCAATCACTGCATACGAAAAATCATTCTGATCGAAGACGGTTTGTCAGCACATTATAATACAAAGTATATTTTACGAAATATTCATATTGCTATTAAAATAATTAATTACGCAGAATAATTTAGGTTAACAGTTTCAAGTACCCATTAATAATGTTTTTGAATTACAACAAAATAACGAACATTTGTTACCCTTCGATTAAATATCTAACTTCGTCCAAATTTGAACTCGGATCTTTACAAAAAAAAAAAAAAAATTGTATACACTAAATTTCGTAAATTTTTAGTTACAAAATTATTTCCAAATTTGAGTGATTTTGACGAATTTCGTCATAATTCTAACTTTAAACGTATATAAAAAATATTGCATCCATGTATTTTCGATATTTTTGAATGTTTAAGCTTATGACTTAACGAAATATTTTCTAACGACATTTGCATAAAAAAAATTCAAAATTCAAATGTCTATAGGTAAAATAGCTAAAAAAAAAAATGAACACTTTTTGAAATTTTATGGTGTACAGAATATAAACATTCAGTAAAAATGTCGTGTATGATGTATCTATAAAATGTCATATTCGTTTGTTTTAGAGTTACTCCGAAAACCAAAAACAATTTTGCGTAAAAATTCCAGTTTTTAATTAATTTTTTTTCCCAGTGTTTTTGAAAACGACTGGGAATTTCAAATTTTGATCTCATCATTGCACCAACTAGATTCACTTTCTCACCGGAAAAGATACTGAAGTTGAAAATCTAAGCATTATTTCGACTATGTTAATCGTGTACACAGACACAAATAAAAATGAGAATCTAAAAAAATATAGTAACTGTTATTTTGTAAAACAATTCTAAATAAATTATCATCTTGTGCGTCCTTATTCGAAAAAAAAATAAAGACCATTCAAAATATCTGTATATAGTTATTACGAAGTTGTGGTACTCCTCGCAGCGTTCCGCCAAGTCAGGTGCTGTGTGTATGTTATACCACTTATACACATTACACGTACCTAGGTATATAGGTACTTTTTATTGGTGAAACTCCATTGTTCCGGTATTACTTAAACCCAAACAAAACCGCAGACCAGCATACGATAAATTGATAACCATGCAGCGTTAACTGCTAAGTGCTTCGGAACATCTATCCGATCAATCGGCGATGGCGGCAAAGCTCATACATCGTCTATAAAAATAATGTATGACCATAAGACGCAGTATGTGCAGCGTGTGCGCGCACGCTCTTGTTTTTACAGGTGGTTAATTAGGTTTTTAGACGATGAACAAAGATAATACTATAATAGCACAATACAATAAGTGGTTCACGCTGTTGTAGGTGTGCAGATTACATTTTTTAATCTAGGTCAATCCGGATAATAGTGGTTATTATTATAGTAGTGCACGCTTAAGAATAGACCGGATTCGTTTCTTATTTTCAAATTTAATCCCGTAAGCTTATTTATTTTTTATTTTTTTTTTTAATCTCAGGTACTATATACCTTACGCTTTTATTATTCACGTAACGTAACGCGCGAGGCGTGAGCATACATTTTTTGTATCCATATTTAAATATTTGTATTGGATCGTAAACGGTAAAAGTCTTATCCGATTTTCGCATAGGTACTAATTTTATCCAACGCTTATTTTCAAATGTAAGTTTTTAAATTATAATAATCTATAATAAAATAACATAGTTTTTAGTACACATATATCATCCATATTCCATATTGTATATTTACCTGTAAGAAAAACATTAGAGACACTACAAATAACTAATACGTGCTTAAATAAACATATATCATTACAATACGTTTTAATAATATTAAATATTTATACAACACTACAGTCTACAGCTCAAATTTATAAAATAGCTGTATGACTATAGCATTTCACAATTTGAAATACAAATTCATCAAATAGTTAATACAATCAAATAATTACAATACACTTTTCTGACATAACTAAAATATCATAATAAATACATTTTTTTTTTTATATAATTATAATATGTAATATGTTACTTAAAATTCATAAAGTTAAATATAATAGGTACACTATTATAACTAAAAGCCACGCTTTGAAAACCTTAAAATAAAATGCAACTTTCTGGGTCCATATCTTTACCACATAAAAAAATACCGACTAGACCTATAATAAAAACACGTTATTTTTTACATTATTCGTCTATTAAGACGAATAATTCGTAATTATTACTTCATTATTTTGAAAACGACTGTAAGACTTTTTAAATCCCAATGGCCTATGACAACGTCGATTACAACAACTAATGTTTAAATAATTCAACATAAATATTTGTATATTGTTTAAGTAATTTTATAATATTCTCATTAGAATACTCATTGGTAAAAAATATATTTATATTAATTAGGTACATTTAACTAACACATTATCAACGTTGTATTTTGTTTTCATGGGTACTATAATATTTTTCTGTTAAATAATAATTGTTGTTAGTAACTACTAACTGCGCCTTTCCAATTATTATGGTCTTTATTTTAAGCTTCAAAACGTATACAAAATAACGTATATATTACGTGAACATTGGTTTTGACAGTAATTATTCAAAATGCATTTTTGACTTCTCGAGTTGGCGTGTATAGTTTCTTTTGCGAAATGATAATGTCTCGCAATAACCATCAGCGGCGGTGGTGGTGCGTTACCCTACACAGAAAGACTGAGATATTCAACCGGGATTATTATAATGGGGACATTGACAATGGTGTGGGCGAATTTCTATGGGACGCTGCAGTAGCGGCGAACATTTGATGTCTTTGCTCGGGTGGCGGTGGCTGGAGCGGAACAGAAGAGAAGTTTTTCTCTGTGTATTGGCAAATGAAAAATTAACAGGAATCAGTTTCCCCTTCTCGGCTAAAAGTTTCCTTATTTATGTGTCATAACGAATGCCAAAAATCGCACGTTTTAATTAAATCTTAAAAATGGCAATACTACTGCTTTCTCTCTTTCTATTTCTCGCTCTCTCTCTCTCACACTCACTCATTCTCTCCTCTGCCGCTACCGCCATCATCGTCGTCGTCGTCGTCGTCTCTCCGTTAGCTACAAAATGCAGGCTGCTGTCTACCAATTCCTTGCTCTCGCAATAATTAATGAGCTACTCTTATTTTTCACTGTCAACCCAGTTGGCAATCTAATAAGTCGCCAACGTAAACAGAAAGAGAGCGAACGCGAGTTGAACGGGAGTGGTGGAACGAGTTTAGCACGCGGGTGTACGTGTGTGTGTGTGTGTGTGTGTGTGTGTGTATGAGTTAAGGGGTAAGGCGGAGAGGGTGCACAGTACAATTGCTCATTCGCCTCTTTTTCTTATGTATATATGGAAATAAACTTTTATTCATTAACACGACTTTGCCATTAAAAAACGGACGCAAAAGTTGCAACCCCTCCACCCCTCCACAACAGAATCCACGAGCATCCACCCCTACGCTCACGTCCGTCGGTTTTTCAAAAGAAATTCTTCGCTTCATCCGCCTCCTGTTCCCCTTGCCACGGGCTGCTGTTTTGCATACATGAGAGATATTATGCGAGCTAAGAAAATGAATAAAGAAATTCCCGAGAAAGTGGACGGCGGTGATGAGATAGCGTGCGTATATAGCATCAGTGTGCAGGCTAACGGGTAGGTGGTTTTTTCATCCTTGTTTTCTTCTCCACACACACACACACACTCACACATATACCACTCATCAACCCCTCTTTCTTTTACTTTTATATATACCTTATCCCACTCTTTCATCGCATCACTCTCTCGCTCTCTATCTCCATCTCACCCCCACTCACTCAGTCACGAAATATTTGTGTCTTTATCTTTCTTTTTCTCTGTTGTAAGAACTAAAAGAAGGGTTTAAAAACTAACCCTTACCTCATTCTTTTAGCGTACGTGTATGTGTGTGAGCTTTGCGCGCGCACGGTGTGCGTGTGTGTATGTGTGTGTATGTTTGTGGGAGTGTGTATGTGCGTGAGTATGTATGCGCGCGCGTGTCTCTAGTATTTTTTTTTATTTTATACTTCTTACTGCCGCCGCTTCTTCTTTAAAATCGTTAAAATCTGGCCGACCGAAATGAAGGAGGGTATATAAATGAGAGAAAGCAAGAGAAGAATGAACGGAAGCAGGTGGGGGTGGGGAAACAGCGAATGTGTAAAAAACTGGGGTCCCTCCGCCCCGCTCCACAACCCGCTCCACAACCGGCGCACACGCCTGCCGACGTTCTCTTTTTTTCTGCCCTTCCTTATCATGCGTGCCTCTTCCTTCTTGATGCTAATTGCAAACCGTCTGATTAAAGCGAAATTAAAGGCAACCCCTTGGGTTCTTTTATGCTGTAGAAAAAACACGTCTTGGTTGCCATGGTGCTTTTTTTTTAATTTTTTTTGTTGGTATGTGTGTGCGTATTTCGTTTTTCTCCCCCTTTTTTTTTTTTATTTTTTTTACACCCCCGTCGTCCTAAACCTCTAACATTCATTCATATATACACTCACACACGTGCGCACACGCCCAGCTGCCCACACTACCGGCTCTCTTTCCTTGAACTTTATTACTAGGCGCTTGGCGAATATTTACATACGCGTATATGAGCGAGAGTGGTGCAAAGCGAGGGTGATGAACGACCCGTGTGTGTGGTGAGGGGGTTACCACAGTTAGGGGGAGGAGAAGAAGAAAAGAAGGAAGCAGAACGAACCGTCGCCGGTGCGCTAAAACAAAAAACCGGAGACGGTGGCAAGGGTGAGTGGAAAAAACAACCTCATCGGCTTTAAGAACTATTGATTTTTGCATTTTTTAAAAGTTCAATTAATGGCTTCGGCGCGACGACCCTGCCACCACTACAACATCCCTACCACCACTGTTACTTGGTTTTTAAAGGTTTAAATATAATATATACGTTGCTCGTTGTATTTTCTTACCGCCGCCGTTCTTCAATTTAGAAATGTTTTATTTATAAAATTAAAATCTTCATCCCGAATACTATGCAGTATTATTTGGTATGAGTATATAATATAATATAATATGTATAATATACACTAACAGAAGAAATAAAAATATCCCTACGATTACTACAGTTTCGATATTCGTGACGATTCTTTAATAGAATTTTGGTTATTGTCCAATAACACTGTCTCTGAACAATTCCTGTGCACGACTAATATACCTATCTAATTTTTAGGTATATAATTTTCTTCTATTGGAAAAAAAAAACAATGATTTCGTACTCTATAAATATAATATAACAGTACCATATGCATTTAAAATTTGTTTTTCGTATAACCAGTATATACGTTTTTAACCGAAAAACCAACGGTAAATTGATTTCACAGAACGAATTTGATTACAACATTTCAAACTAACGAGTACCTACCTAATAGATCAAACAATACGACTTTCAAAACTTGACTTAGTTCTCTGTTGAATAACTTTTATAACTTATTAAACTTAATATTTTTATATTTTATAAAAAATATGATACAATCTAATAAAGAAATATTAACAATATATTGTATTTAATTATCAAGACCATCTACACAGATAAAAATAATTATAAATTAGTCGGATTACCTCATTTTAAAACAGGTTTGACATATTTTATGCGTGGTTGATGAAGCTATATTAATTCACACGTAAAATATATGTTTCGAATAGTTACTATTTTTGTTATCAATTGACTCTTAAAATATTATACAAAGAACTGACTTAAATATAGTAGGTATTCTAATTAATTCCAACAATTCTAATTTCTAAATTGTGCATTTATATTAGAATGTTCTTCCGCAGCCAAACGGCTAAGGTTTTGAAAGATACAACTATCGTTTATTATAATTTACCTATGTGTCGTGTAAGAAGACATCTCACCCACATGACTTGTTGTCTCCGTAAAATTGGTTGCGCTGAAAGCAAATCGAATTCATTGTTAAATACATATTATAATTGTCCATATAAAAACATTATTTTAGATCGTTTATTTTCTGACCATGCACCGAACAGTGATCGTCACTCATCAGTACCTTAAAGCATCTAAATAATAAAAACCCCTACCTAGTTAACTGTCATTGGACGTAATTTACATACCTATATCAACCATTTTATAAAGCAATTTCTTTGTTTATATTAAATAATAATAAATATTTTCATTTGTTACGTGCAATTAAATTTAAATCGAACATAATTTAGATCCAACTTAAATGTTGACTCATATCCAACACCTAAATTTGATTTTTAAATTGAAGAATGTTTGAACAGTGCAGGTTTTACAATGGAAAAAAAGTACCTACGTACTTTTTAGTCGTCGACTAATGAATGGTGACATGTTCTGCTGAAGCACTCCACTCTCTCTTTTGATCAACAGTCACTTGACTGTCACTTTGCGCAGTTGAGAGTAATCCTTAGAATAAGCCATGTGTTTCACAGACGAAAA